>JAQFZF010004158.1:0-10760 GCA_034695365.1 Enchytraeus norvegicus
AGCTTCAGTTAATGAGGCCCTGACAAGATTTTAATGGGGTTGCCCGCAGTAGTCCGTTTCATGGCATTTATCTGGAAATTTTTTTCGAACCCCCCCCGAAAAAAATTCTGGCTACGGCCCTGGCTGTACGTATTACATAGTGATACTGATTACCGACATTATTGTCGCCTAGAAACTAAAAACTAGTCTACACATATATTTTATTATGCACTAATTGCATAAATCTGTATTTCTATTTGATTTGCAATACGTAATAAAATTATATTGTAACAAAATTAAAATTTTAATATATCCATCTTTATTCGCCACTTGGACATAGAAACAAATTGCAACACAAAACAAACAGAAATAGAAAAACAAATCGAGAAGTATCAGAATGTGCACAAAAAAACGAGAAAAAAAACGTGCACAGCATAATCAAAATCAGGCAGCATGCAAGATTGATCATAGATATACATGCATCGTATTTTCATAATTGATCAGAATTTAACTTTACTATAGTTCGATAGTTACAGCTAAAATAAAATAAACTAGCATTAAATAGTTAAAAACACCGCAAATTTAATATAATAATAGCTTATATTTCCTAATGAAATGAGTAGTAATCAAGTTCAAAGACACAACACACAATATAAGTAATTGATATTTACTTATTAGACAACAAAATTAAATGTGAGAAATACCGGTATGAATACAAGAATGTGGCAGGATTATAGTTATGATTATAAGCAAATAGAGAGATCGAAAGAGACAAATAAACTTAGAGAGAGAAATACATACAAACAGACAGAAAAGAAGGAAGCAAATGAGAGAGAGAGAGAGAGAGAGAGAGAGGGGGAGGGGATAAAACAATTAATAGTGAGAGAGTTATAAAAAGCAGAGACGGTTGTAACGTAAAGATTTTGAGGGGCAAAATCCAAATTTAGATTAATTTTTTCTTTTTATTTTGGGCGACAATCTAATATTTTCCAATGACGCTCTTATTCAAATTAAAAGAGTAAACTGAAAGAAAGAAATGGATACAGACAGATAATTATAATAAGAGATAGGCACAGTAGCACGAGACAGATAAGCAGAGATACACAGAGTAACATCTACGTAACGTATAAAGCCATATAAGAAGATTTGATCGATTCGCCTCCGAGCAGAATGGCTAAAATATCGCAGCAGGTATATGACAGCAGATCATACAAGCTGTCCCAGCTGCTGCAACTAATCACGTATGCCTCAGTGGCACAGTTGTTATGGTCGTGTCATTTAAAGCATGGGTTAAAGGTAATATGAAGGATACCATAATCAATCAATCAATCAATGCGAATTTAACATCCCTTTCATCATCTGACGACGACATTAGGGACCGACCCTCGACAATTCTGAGCTGATCTGGATATTACTACTACTACAAACATAATTATATGACGTCACGAGTACTGATTATTCAGGTTTCTGCGTTTAGGTTCAGGTTTATTAACTGGAGCGCTCTTTACGGCAAAGATATGACTAACCAGTGGGACGGCAGGATACAAAATAACAAAAACAGAAACTAAGAAAGGATGCCCCGTAAATACGTGCGCCTGTCATGCGAGAAAATGAAAAGTATGAAAAGGAACAAAGAAAGATTATTAGAGAGCAAAATATACCCATGGATCTGATATTAATTTTGTTATTGAATAGAGTCAGATAGATCTAGAATATTTTCAACTAATATCCGTCATATTAGGAAGCTAGCGAAGCTGGGGAAACAATTTAGTCTTAACTTGGCTTTTACTTCATAGATAATATCTCGATAAAAATGAAGGTATATAATTATACCAATCGTCAAAACTATGGGCTTTTTAGCCTATTCTACATGAATAGTCAATAAAATCAGGGGCGTCCATTCTCAAAAATTTGACCCAATAAATTGACTCAAAATTAACTATCATAGCGGTCTTTACCCCAATTCGTCTTCCTCCCCCAGTATTCTGGTAATTCGGCTTGAAAATTCTCCCTCCCAAGTTCTTAGGTGGCGCAAGTTGCGCCAGATGCAAGATGGATTGGACGCCCCTCAATACAATAACAAAAGGAGTGTAAACAAATCAAGTTTACTATTTTAGAATATCATGAAGATGTAAGTTTGTAACAAATAGATAACAACTATTAAAATAAAAAAAGAATAAGTACGATTAATAATGGATTTGTAACACAATTAATAATAATAACAATACAGTCACAGCAGCATAGAGAAAGGAAACTAGCAGGTGCATTTTTTCATGTAGGCTATACAATACATAATACATTGTGTGAAAATAAATGCCTATAAAAATTCTATAGTATCTTCATTTATATCATTTGTTAAAGATATTTATAAATGACGTTGATCTGTTATTAGAATAATTGTTGAACTTAGCTAAGCTATGCCGATTTTGCAATATAAAATGTTCCCTCTCCGGATATATATTTTGTAGCACACATGCAAGGATTTGAAAATAGCTATTAAAAATGTATCAAAATGTGCAGACATCAAATATTAATTTATCTGATTGTTATAGATTGAATATAATGGTAACTGATTCTCTTAAAAATTTAAATATCGAATCAAAATTTAATAATTATCACTTATATTAAAACTGAGTAGGCCATAGATATACAATTATACATGATACTACAGTCACTGTAGCGTCTAGATAGCCCACTATATTTAATTTAATGATTGCCAGAAGCAAGGCCATTGAATCTGCGCACACAGCAAGCTATCTGAGAGTGTCTCAACTTTTCACTGCATGGAATTCAATAGACAATCTCATCCAATACACAAGAATAATATCAGCAAATACCCTAGAAGAATCGTTTGCTGTGGTCGTAATAGCTCACTAATGCAGTCATTGAGGAAGGATAAGGAGATTCACCTCGAAAGAAAAAAAAATTATCTACAAGAAATATGACATTAAACTATGCAATTATATGCCATGGACCTGCAGTTAGGCAGTGCACTGAAAGAGAGAGAGGGAGAGAGAGAGAGAGAGACGAGACAGAGACAGACAGAGAGACAGAGACAGAGATAAAGAGACGGACAGACAGACAGACAAAGACAGAGGTAGAGAGAGGGAGAGGGAGAGACAGAGAGACAGACAAAGACAGAGACTGAGACAGAGTGAAAGACAGAGGTAAACAGAGTTGTTTTGGCCTACTTCTATGTCCTCAGGAAGCGGACGCAGGCCATGGGTTGAGAACGCGCGGGACAATGGATAACACGATATCAATGCATACTTTATTACAGCCCACATGTATGAACTAGAACTACTGTCAAAGATTAGTTAATATTGTAACATACTAAGCCTACACATCCGTCGTTCATTCACAACAATTTTAGAGTCATGCATGTAATAATAATTCTTCTTAAATTTCACTCATGACAAACGCATGTGTTTACAGAATAATAATTAGACAATGAAATGCTATATAATATTGAGTCATCGCATAGATTCTAATCTAACTTGCAGCACTATGCAGTCTAGACCGGGGCCAAGCCCCCCCCCCTCCAGATTTCAAAATTTTCCATAATTGTTGTTTGCTGCATAACATCTAGCATCGGTAGTCAGCTAGATTTGATACATTATGTCCTCACTGACGAGCGATTTTTTGATAGCTTGTGTTTTACTGCTCTGTTTACTTGACTGCTTGCCTATTTTATCAATTTTGGAACAAATAAACATAGTTTTCTCCGATTGAGATAGGTGAATAGGTTATCTCCCCGCACCAAAACACAAGAAGAGCAACTAAGAAAGGAAACATGTACGTTCTGTCATATGTGAATATATAGGAATAAAATAAATTAAAAATAAATTAAACCGTTTTTCCTAACTAGCTGCTTTTAATAACCATGTAAATGAGATTTAACACATCTGGCTTCTAATTTGGCCAAATCAGCACGCCCCTTAATTTGTAAATTAACAATTTAATATATCCAAAGCTGTGTTTAAAATCAGCGTCCTATTCCACAGATGATGGGCCCCACATGTTGGCCTACTATGATCAAATGTCTTTTGAGTATAACACAATTCTCTGCTTGCACACCTATCATTCATGTGGAAAAGAAAAATGTAATTCAGATATCTTAATATTGTCATATATTTTGTCATATATTTTATTTAACTGTTTTTAATAATAAAATTATACAATTATCGCACTGAAGATGACAAATGGACTAAAGGCTAATATTGCACTGTAAGAATGTGAGTCAGATAATATAACATTTGACCAAATATCAAATATACAACTGTCTGTATACGATAAAACGAATCTGCACAACACTTCGTAGTCCTGTAAGTTAAAAGCTTGCGCTCTGCCAAGTGTACGCCGAAATCATAAGTAGAGGCCTCGGAGACACAGACGTTAATTCAGGGTCTAAAAACCGCAACCGCACACAGTAATATAAAAAACACCGTCACTCGAGTCAAATTAAACTGGATCATTCTGTCAAAATGAGGTCAGCACGTTGCCAATTTTAGAAACTATCAAACTTTATGAAATAAATGTTTCTAACATAAAGGTATACACTATGTCAAGAAATTGAACATTTTGAAAAGTTACATATTAGTAGTAGCAGTAGCAGTAGTAATTTATTTACAAATCATCATGACATACGCACAATGATGCAAGTTAGAATAGATACATAACAATGCTATTGCATACAACATCGCTATGTATCGCCAATATTATTTTATATAAATTTAACACATTATAATCATTATTAATTTTCTATAACATAAACATGATTCCTACCTTGCCATGCTCAATAGTACGCCCAGTGTTGGAATGCTCGGGTAGAAAGTACAACCTGACACTTGCCAATCTCACTCCATCTTTGTTCTTATCCTCCCATAACAATTGCACCTCTCCAACCATCGACACAGCCTTCGTGGAGCCAACCTTAGAGGCAGAGTGTTCCATGTTTATTGCGGTTTTGATTGAACCCAGACCCAGACAATCAATCTTAGTGGCACAACTCTTAGAGGCAGAATGTTCCAGATTTGTGGCAACATCTTGTTTAATAATCCCATATGTCTTCGACGTAAGGTCGGTAGTATTTTGACTTTCTGTTTTATCTAAACCTCCTATCACAGGTGCCATTCTAGATGTATTTTCTGGCTTACTTTTGCCTTCTGTGGTATCCAAAGCAACATAACTATCAATTGCCCTAGAAGGAAGATTTGTTTTGGATGGACTTTCTGAAGCAAGCCCATCAAATCCTGCAGAAACAGTTCCTGATGTTGTCTTGGATGAGCTTTCAGTGTGAACCTCACCAATCTTTGTTGACACAGTTGCTGATGAAGGCACGCCAACCGTTGAGGTATCTTTGGAAGTTGATCTGGTTGTAAGGCGATTGTTTGGAGTGGTTATGTGAGCGTGAAAGAACTGACCCAGGCGAAGAGAACGCCACCTGGTGAAGGTTTTATATCTGAGAGAACGGTAGAATGTGTAGGGCCCGTGCTGTCCACACGGGTCGCCTTCAAACTGTACAAACAATCATACATGTATACATACATACATACACACATGTATAGTTGAATACACACAATGTCATGTAATACATACACAAATACATATCTCTCCCTCTCTCTCTCTCCCTCTCTCTTTCTCTCTCTCTCTCTCTTCTCTCTCTCAGTGCACTGCCTAACGGCGGGTCCATGGCACGTAACTGTACAAACATATTTGCCGTATTTGCACCGTCAAACTTTAAGAATAGACCACCCGAAACAAGCACGTGTTTTGTAGAAAAACAAAGTTTTGCCCAGAAACGCAGTAACTGAGGAAGGATAAGAAGACCCACCACGGAAGAGAGAGAGAGAGAGAGAGAGAGACAGAGAGAGAGATATTGTTGCAATGTAAGTCGGCAGTCTGGCGACCTTTAACGATCGAGATGTTAATATCAACTTTGATAGAAAGAATGGCCACAAAATTATTGTTAAATTGAACATCAAATCTGACAGTATAAATATCATCTATGAAGCTTTCGCTGAGGTGTAGGATTGAGACTACACTTAATAAAAACACGAATAATTGTAATATACAGGTTTAAATTATCGTGCGTTTCCTCATCCAAGGATTATTTCAGGGACGTCCTACAATTATCCAGCTAAAATATATCGCAGGACACGGAAATGTTGTGGTACATTAATATTATTGACACTTCTTAAAGGCAACAAACAGCACGGAATGTGCTATCTATCGTTGTTCAATACAAAATTATTGTCACAATATTTATCTCAATGCAATTCAAATGTTTCCGCTTGAGACGTACCTGACATCGCCTTCGGGTGAGGAACCGGACGTTAAATCCTCATTGATTGATTGATTGATATTTATTAATTCATGTCTACGAAGCCAATGTCAAACCGATATATAGAATTAATGTTAGTACTGGATAACTTATCGATTTTTGAGAAAGATCTGTTCTAATAGACGTTCTTGCCTTGAGTTGCGTACGTGCACTAATTGTATTCTTTCTCTTCAGCCTATGCAGTTGCAAGAGTGTTCTGGTGATTCAAAGCTATCTGCAATTCCACGATAGCGCTTGAGACATCCCTGACATCGACTTCGGATGAGGGACCGGACGTTTAATTCTCATTGATTAATTGATTGATTGATTGAATAAACTTCAAAAGATAGAACAAACGTTCAATTAACGGTACAAGGCCATTTTCTGCAACTCTATGTAGGCTATAGTATACCCTATCACTGTTGATTCAAATTAACGTGCAGAGAGCAAAAGGTTACATCTACGTTTACTGTCTACGGCTGTTCAACGGCAGCATCAGAAACGGGTCTAATCTAGAATCACGGAAGTCTGGAACAGGGTGGTCGAATTTTAATTGCAACATTATGCGATCCACAAATGACATTCTTAGCTGTTCACAGCTTAAGTGTTCTTGGCTGCGTTGGTAAATTATTTGATCTGATAGTGAGAAAAGCATTATTCAAGATTTAGAAGGTTGAACGGTTGATGAATGTTATTCAACTACATGCAAACCAGACGCTGGATAATTTTGGAAACCGCTATCTTATTATCTGAAGTAAATAGAATTAAATGGTATTTCCCGCCCTGTTTATTAATTTTATTGTGCAAATTTTGTTATAATTCTTTATTTATAATTCACATAGTCGTTATTGACATCATTATAATATTTAATGTTGCAAAAAAGTTTATTTTCTAAAAAGGAGCAATTTTTGTGTTAAAAATAATCAATAATCAATCATATGTTTTAGATATTACAAGTCCCATAGCAATAATTCTAATTATAACTAGTATTTAGCCCGTGAATGATTTCACGGAATCTAGTATAATTCACAGTAACTGTTCTGTTGACTATTAAGCCTATTCTCTTTCGCCAGGGAGTGCCATCAAATAAAATTTTGATAGAGAATCTTTAATTGCGAGATGGCGCTAGCTACCCATTATTGTTGTCTAATTTGTTGATTCATCCGCGATGATTGTACTCTCACCCGTCATTTCTATTTCCAAGTGAATTTTACTTCCGTAACGTTTCAAGCAAATTATAGAGTAGATTTTAAGTCAAATTGTAGATTATCGTACTACGACCCCGACATAGCCTTCATTATGAGCATATTACGTACATCAAATCTCCATTGTATTCTCCTCATCTGAGCAAACTTGTAATTAACAACGACTCGTATTTAATTACGCTTTCAGTAAAATAATGCACATTCTCATATCATAAATAAAATAATAAATAGAATCATCATAGTTAATACAGCTGTTAAATAGTTGTATCAAACTGTAAAAAATATTAAAATGTAAAAGGCGGGTTTTACTTAAAAAACTTGCAACTCGAAAGCACTGTCAGCGAAGAGCCAGTACAAGATTTCAACCAAGTACTAGTGAAAAGCCACATTAACCACTAGAATTAATATATATCAACCATTAGAATGGATAAATTTATTATTATACTTTTTTTCATTCCTTTATTTATTTCATTTACTACAATTTCACTGCATGCACAGACACCAATCAGACAGATAAAGCAATAATGTGCATAAACTTAATTAAAACATAACAGATGATTGAAAATTATTAAATGAATTATAACTAATTATTACGTCATAGTTATTGTAGCAAAATAAATTTGTCAGAAGGAATAGGCAAACACGAAAGAGCAAATGCTCTGTTGGTCGATGGTCATATTATTAAATTTATATTGAGTCGATTTTAAATGAAAAGGGCAGCGCCGGTGTTGTCTAATATCAGCATAAAATTGACAAGCAATGCAGGTTAGTTACTATCTAACTTAAAAAGTAATTAAAAACATAAAAAAGTGAAAAATATCGAAATTAATACATTAAGCTATAACTATTGAGAGGATCTTAAATTGATATGTATAAACCAACGCTTGATGTATTCCTTAAACGTAAATTTGGAAGTTGAAATAGTCAGGGAGTCCGGTAAAAGGCTCCATATTCTGGGACCACAAAATCGGATCAAATTTTTCCCGGAGAGTTGTTCGATAATGTGAAATAATAAATTGGCTAACAGTTCTTAAGTTATAGGAGGCACTATTTGGAATATTAAGCAGTAAGAATTATTTCTAAACTACATTCTTAATTCTTTATGAGTAAAGGAATTCTTGATTTTTTTCCACCCCCCTCCCCCCCATTGCAGAAGTTGCTAGTATTTTCCACTCTCATCCCCAATTATTTTCCATGTGCAGGCCGCACCATGAAGGTAATAGACGTGGGTGGGGGTAGACACTGACAGGTTGGGACAAATCTTGTGGGGGAAAAACAAGATACAGGTATAAAATGATGAATAATAATAATTTTTTAAAATAATAACAAACTAACACATAAATTGACAATTTTCTTACCTTAAAATATCCAAGCATCTCGTTACGCTGTCCAAGCCACAGATAGATCTCCTCGCCCGATGGTGAGAACTCTCTCTCAGCCAGACCTCTAACTCTTCTCTCCGCCACCAGGTGGCAATCAATGAACAGCTGCACGTAGTCACCATCCGCGATGGTCAGGGCCAGTCTGTGCCACGTGTCAGATGATAGGTCATGTGATGGAACGGCCTCTGTACGAACACGTGACTTGTGGAGATAGTGAAGGCGTATCTCACGACTTATTCCACTGATCTCCAGCTCCAGGTAACTACAAATACAATAAGGATTTATTATATCGTTTGCACTGGAATAAGTGTGTTCTTTTTCAAATTCATTATGCTGGGTTCGATTGCCATTGCTGACTTGTTAATTTTTTTCTGAACATTTTTAATTACACATCTGAACACATAGGTTAATTAGTGACATTTGGTCCATACTGAAATATTCCATACTGTCCAAGGTTATATTATCTCATTAAATTATTTTTTCAGGTGTCCCAAAGATGGTTGCATTGTTTAAAAAAATTCAGGGTGCCCATTGATAATGATAATATTTCTTACAAGAGTGTACTTTGATCATCTGTACAGTCAATGAGACATTTTAAATATGACTGATTCGTTAATACAACTCCACATCAGCGATGTCTAATCATATAATATAGAATATTCGATCAATATTATTAATTCCATCATTAAAATGTTTGATCTGACAATCCCTGGAACTGAAGTAGACCAAGTAAAGGTAACCTCAACTAGGGTTATGTTAATTAACATAACTGCGTTTATGTTAAAATGGGGCGAGACAAGAAGTTTGCTATTTCTTCATACTATGATTGCTAGAAATTAGCGAATTTTGTCAAATTTCCCATACCAAATTTAATAGAAATAGCTATAAATATTTAGAATTCTTTACAATCGAAGTTGTTCACACTTTTCTCGTTTATGAACTACGGACGATCCAATTGCCTTTCCACCAAAGGTCACAACCGGTGTGGTATTTCAGTACACATAAATACAAACATTTGAGCTATCATTTGATCTGTTTGCTATTATAATCAATTAATCGGGCCCTTATAATTAATCCATAATTAAATTATAAGGGCCCGGCACCCAAGGACCTATCAAGCTATTAAGGGCGTTCCCTCCTAAAGCCCCCTCCCCGGAAATTCGAGAATTGGTCGCGACTTAGGCTTACAAAAACGAACAGTCGACGATGACTTTCACCTGATTTTATGTATTCTCAATTTCCTAGACAAAAATTTAATACCGCTCGTTCTAATCGTCCATGACATCATCACGTAGGCCTAATGAGGAAACGGACGTCAAAGGTTTACTATTATTGTGATTAATCGTACCTCTGTTGTTTGGTGCCTATAGACAGAACTGTTCCCACTGTGCTAGCTCGCTGGCGGAATGCTGTCGTTAGTGTGAAACTTTGTTCCTCTAGCAGAAATCTCACTCCTGTGATGTCATGTAAAACTCGCGACGTCATTTTTATGTTTCTACTCTTCGTGTCTGCCAGAAATAGACAAAAAGTAATTCTTTTAATTAAAAAGAGTTTTTACTTTATTTTCGTTATTTTTCCTAATTATAACTGACCGAGGTAGAAGGTAAGAAGTTGAACTTAAAGCTCTTCATGACTGTATTCTATTATTTATAGGGTTTTTACCTTGGGTTTTAAACAGAACAGCTCGTGGGTTTTATTAAATGTAGAGGTTGGTATTATTTTACAAAATCGTATTCGATCAAATTGTCCTTGCTATTAAAAAATATAGTTATTTCTTATTATCCTGAAATCTTCATCAGAATTCCAGAACAATATTGGTGGACTCCAGAGGTTCTCTCTCTCTCTCTCTCACTCTCTCTCTTTCACTCTCTC
>JAQFZF010004159.1:0-10759 GCA_034695365.1 Enchytraeus norvegicus
ATTTTTAGCTTTTTAAAACATCGATAACAAAATTCATGTTTAACTGCCAGCAGTAACTTAGCCAAATGCGTCTTTTCTTAGACTGTCTATTGTTGCTTATATAATATTAGATATATTAGAATCAAATAGTGGACGTATCTGCGAGCAACTTGTAGTCTAAATAAAAGTTACTCAGCCTGAGTATACTTCTTATTAAATTACATTGCCTTGCCGAAATATCTTTTCTGGAATTACAACAAATGATTTAAACAAGAGCATCAATTGAATGGTATATCAAATAAACAATCATCAAATGATGTAGGGCCTATCTCAAGAAGTGCAACAGTAAAAAACTTAATTAGCAAAAATGAAGTAGAATAATAAGCAACTACGAATTTAATATGGGCTACTTATACCTTTGTAACGGATCTTCAGTTTATCATACTTGCAATATAACAAACCTGATCGAATGGTGATGAATCTGCCTGAGACGTCCCTGACATCGCATTCGGGTGAGGAACCGGACGTTAAATCTTCATAGTACAGTGTTTATGGAATAAATGGTTTAATTGAAGAAATTGATAAGTCGACAAATCAATGAATGAATTTGTGAATGATTGTGTGAATTAATGACAGAATAAATACAGAGTTTCGCTGGTATAGAACGGAAGGCATAGGAAGCAAAAATATCTATCTCTAATGCAATGCAAAATGGCAGATCCAATGTACATAAAACGCAGTCTGCTATCACGCTCACTGTTGAGCAGTGATTGAGCACTACATCGATCATCAAGTTGATCACATCAAGGCCAAAAAGGCCTTTACCACGCCAAAAAAGTCACCGCTTTAAAAAAAATTGAGGATAATTTATATAATCTGACTTCCGAGGTGGTTTCCCGTTGCCTTCCTCAGTATTAAAATATCTGCGTTAGTCGGCTTCTACGAAATATGTGCAGTTTTCAGTTGGTCTGTTTTAAACTTTTCCGGATCCAACACGGGTACGCTTCCTATGCTGGAAGGCATAGGAAGCGGAATATAATACAGTAGATAATACAGTAGTAAGACCTACATGTGATTATTGTTGGTTATCGAAGCCCATAACTCCAAGAACTTGAGAAAGCGACCGTTTCCGAGCAAATCTTTCAACCTCTTGACCTACTCGAAAGATAAAAACCCGCGTAGGTTATTTTTTCCTAAAACACTCGAATGAGAATTATGCAAGTAAGCCTACCTGCGAACTGTCTTGCGAGTTCGCAAACTATGAGAAAAAAGGTATTTATCGCTTTCTTTAAAGAGCACACCGGTTCATCCATCCGTTATATGATTGACTCAGTCGCTAAAGCTATGCCTTGACCCCAAGATACCTCCATCAACAGAAGTTTAGTAGGTGTCCACTGTCCAAGTTTGTTTCAATTAGCCAAACTTGTCATACCGAGGCTGGCAAGCTTAGGTTTTTAGGTTTTATTTCTTTTAGGTATTTTACTTTTTTTAAATATTTTTTAAACTTTTTCATAGAAATAGTTAGGTTTTTAATTTTTTAGGTACTTTAAGATTTGTTATTCTTACAACTGAAAATAGTCTAGAATAACATTATAAGCAACTAAATTAATAATTAACAAACCATTTTTAACCTCTCCCTCTTCCTCTCTCTCACTCCCTCTCTCTCTGTCTCTCTGTCTCTCACTCTCCCGCTCTCTCGCTCATTGCATTGCCTATAGGCAATGTAGTTTATTTGTCACACTTTCTTTCTTTTTATGAGAAAATTATGTGTGCTGAGGTCTCCTTATAATAATATAAAAATTAATAATTGAGCATTCCATATCCTTCCTCACTCCTCAGTGACTGCGCAGTCTGCGCTAGTTGACTTCTACTCTGCAAAGCACGTGCAGCTTCCACTGGTCTATTGTCAAGCTTGCGGAGATAAGGAGAATAAACGTATGACCGTTACCTATTTTACTTCGATTTAAATAATGCACATCAAAGTGAACAAAATTAATACTTAAATTAGTAAAGTTAAGTCTGTGACATCAATTCCTTCCGAACTTTACTGACCTCTTGCTCAAGAGCAGATTTTTATTTTATTGGTGCGGGACATGACCCCTTCAGTTCGAGGGGGCCGGACACGTTCCCATATCTGTCCATGATAATCAATTTTCATTTCAGCAACAAGTCGGGCATCCGCAAGGGAAACGTCAGCATTCTATTCAATAATAAGGGTTACAAAAAGGTTATACTATCTTTGAAAACCCCGTGGACCACCCTCTAGCGTCAAATGTCCTGCTGAACTCTTTAAAATATTTTGAAGACGACACGTTTCCACAACTGTCCATGCCATTCAACAATTTCCATTTCAGCAATAAGTCGGTCACCCGAAAGGGGAAACGTCAGCATTATCTTCTATTATCAAAGTTTCAAAAAATGTATACTTTCGTTGAAGATCCCCGTGGTCCACCCTATAGCGTCAAATATTCTACTGAACTCTTGACAACATGTTGAAGAGGACACGTTTCCACATCTGTCCATGCCATTCAATAATTTCCATTTCAGCCTCAAGTCGGCCACCCGCTAGGGTTAACTTCAGCATTATTTTCTATTATCAAGATTACAAAAAAGGTATGCTATCGTTGAAGTGGACCGTGGAGCACCATCTAACGGCAAATATTCTACTGAACTCTACATCATTTTGATGGGGACACCGTCACGGGGCATTCCCGCCCCACTAATCTGCCACTTATACAAATACCTTAAAAACCTTCAAAAAACCTTAAAAAACCATATAGCCTAATCTAAAAACCTAGAAACCTTACATTTTTTATTTAGGTTTTTGGGTTTTCTCCAGCCCTGTGTCATAGGCCTACCTATCTAAATTTATCAAAGACTTACTCTTGAATGAGGAGCATTATTCGGAAAAGAATGAAAAATTTTGATTTAGGTCATAAGTTCATATTTAATATATAATATTGCGCAATGTAGTTGCTCGAAGTTACGGGAATCCCGAATGCTTGAAGTGGGACTATGGAATCTCCGTTTATTTATTGAGAGATAAACTGTATGAGAGAATTGCGCTTGTACGGTAATGGAAAATTCATGCTACAGTCCGTGGAGCGAATTTAACAAATGGGCAAAAGTAGCTCAGTCTCTCTTCAGGTACCATGTCCATTAAGGACGTAGGCGATCATGGCTCTCCAACTTTGTCGATCCTTTGTAGTGGGCAATATGTATTTATCACTGTTATATTCTTAATTTCGTTCTCAGGTAACTGATTTGAAAAGCAAAAGTAGCGTTAAGTGTAAATCAACAGCATTTGTTAAAAAAATGGTAAACTACTATCAATTTTTTCTTATTGAATTTTAATGAGTTTCTATGATTTCTAGGGGAGATGTCCCTCACCTCTGAATGGACTACTTGATTTGTTCAATATTTCTAGTGTACAGATAAATGGCCTGTCCAAGATGCTCATAGTCTATCATTTTAACTAATGAGCATTCTATCGACCTTCAAGCTTATATAGACCTAATCACAAAGATCATACATGTACCTTAACCAATCCTAAAAATATTAATATTAATACTAGAGGTCCAATTTAATTGGGCCTCTAGTTTGGGAAAATAAGGCCTTTGAGGTTTTATTATAGTTGATTTCGGTTGAGGTTTAAAAATAATAAATAATAAATAATAATCATCCGTTGACTTCCTCGGTATCCGCATTAGTCGGCCTTTCCGATACACTTGCAGTTTTCAGCTGAGCAATTCTCTAGCTTCCTGGTCCCAGCAAAACGGAAACCACTGGATTTATAGAAGGATAAACTTTATGAGGGAATGGCGCCGGGCAGGGGATTTATATCCAATGGTGGATAAAGAGAGTTAAAGTAGTGTGCTTCGATTATTGACCGCCGCAGATGAAAATTGATATGCTTCACGGACAGGAATATGAGCGGACTTTAGCCAGGGTATTGTAGATAACGGCTATCGGTCTCCATAGTTTTAACAGTGACATAGACAAGGGGAGGGGGTCCAGAGGGTGGCAAGCATCTATACCCTCCCCACAATAAAAAAGGTTTAAAATCTTTTTTTCCTGGATCTTCTGCAATATTTTCTTAACAATGTTAGCAAATTATCAGCCTTTTCCCAAGTGCGAGCCCCTACCCCCACCCCCACGCCTCCACCTTATCCAGATGAATATACACCCCCCCCCCCCGAGGTTGAATTGACTTGAATCCTGGTTACGTCACTACAATTTATCGCTTCAGAATCCGTCTACCTCACTAAACCTCTATAACATAGCATGCTGTTTGAGCTGTGGTCCGTGGGCATGTGCTTGCAAGTTTCGACATCAAATGGAGTGCACAAGGGCTGTCCGAAATACACACATTGAACAATGACCATATGCAATGCATTGTCCCTGTTGCTATACTCGAATTGCATAATACAATTTTTTACACATTTAATTGTTTTTGTCAATATCATTTTTATTTACTTTTCAGAGTTAGGTTGGTGGTGGTATTGGAATTTTGAAAGAATTGTGAGCTGTGTATAAACAAAAGTTCTTTTCGTATCCTGATTAGATAGTAATCGAAGTAGTCGGTAACACGCTTGCTCGATAAGCAGGATATCACGGGTTCGAGTCCAAGCCGAGTCCGTCTCTGACAGTGTCCTTCGATACGGAAACAGACGAATTATTCAGGGCTAAAATGATCAACCTATGCGCTACTTCATTCGCCAAGAATGGCATTTCTGTCTCAATCGCATGAAGACATCCCATAATCTTTCCTGATCCGCTGTAACAGTCCATTATTTTGGTACCACGTAAGTGCTGCACATCCAATTTTTCAACGTAAGACTTGCTTTGGAAACGGATTTTGCACTGTTTTGGATCTCGCTTTCTCATTCGGCTTGTGCATTTGCAGGAGTGTTCTGGTGGTTGGATGCTGTCTGTAGTTGCACATCCCGTTTGGGACGTCCTTGACATCGCCCTCGGGTGAGAAACCGAACGTTAAATCCTATTGATTGATTGATTGATTAATGCTATCATCTCTACCCGTGATTGACAAGTCGGTCCGAGCTTAGGTCTATATTAGCTTACATAGGTATACCCTGGAACACCCTTGTCTGAGACGTCCCTGATATCGTCGTCGGATGATGATCCGGACGTTAAACCGTTTTTTATTTGATTTTGAACTGTTTTGAATCTCGTATTCTCTCAGGTTTATGCATATACAGGTATCTCATATTCTCTCAGATTCACGCATATGCACATTATGCAGGTATGTTGTGATGATTTGAAACAAACTGTATTTTGCATATTTGCTTATTGGACGTCCCCGACATCACCTTCGGTGGAGAAACCGGGCGTTAAATCCTCATTGAGTGAATGATTTGAATTTCACATCAGCATTGACATCAATTTAATATTTTAAGTTTTAGTCTCTGTTTCTCACACACTCTCTCAATTGCACTCTCTCATTCTCAAACCATTTTATTACCATTAGCTATATATTTATTATATATGGCAATAAAATTTGTAATAAATATTGTTATATATATTTATGGTCCTAGTTTCGCAACTGACACTCCACATGTGACATGTCCAACATAAACTAGATGTACTAATTTTACTTATATTTACATTATTCTACTCATCAATTTCATAAAAGGGATGTTTATCAGATATATAAAATTTGAGTATCAATAAAAACTTATCACAGGCTTTTGCTATCTAATCCCAAACAGGATTAGGTTGATGATTCCGGTGCCATTGGGTCTAGGATAACATGAAATAAATTGAAATTATGATGTTTCAATCGTCCGCATTCATGATAAATACACTAGAGGATATAACAATAACAGCAGCCCAATTAGAGTGCTACCGTCGTCGATGACAACATCGATTAGACCTACTCTTAAAAAATATAGCTGAAGTACAAAATATTTATCCCTGATGTCGTCGTCAGATTATGAAAAAAAGAGGTTAAATTCACAGTAATCGAATATTCATAAAATATAATAAAATATTTTAGAATAAGAGTTACATTAGAATGAGACCGTTTCCTCCTATAATGACGTCGTATCGCGATTCAACTCTTATATTTTTACTGGGTCGCGATCCCGTATAGTTTGAGAAACTTTGCAATAAACTCAACTGAGAAGTTGTTGCTGAATAATTAGAATAATGTTTGTGCACTATTTACACCAATAATATCTCATTTTATCAACAGTTTTTTAATCGAATATTATGGTTGCAATTCGTTATATATTTTAAATCTTTATTTGACATGTCGTTTAATATATCTTTTCATAGAATTTTGACCCGTTCATTTATTGAGCATTCATCACTTTGGGCATTCATCTCTGTCAAATAGAGCATTCATCACTGTGAATTCTGATATTCAAAATCGTTGAAAGTTATTGATGATCATTGAACAGAAGTTTCACCATTCAATGCAAGCATTAATTTAATAGCAACCCCTAAATTGTTTTTCAATATAATTTACTGCCAACTCGTGATTGATGAAATAAGTCTAGACACGTCCGTTTAGATTTATTTGCTATTTATTATGATAAATCTATAATACAGCGTTTATTACAATAGGATATACGAGAGAATTATTCAGATGCTTCATTTTTCGAATAGAATTGTTTCAATCTAAATACATTATTTGTGCTTGAAGCAGTAAAATAACGATGTATCGTGATGAGAAAGAATAATACTATAGACCATGGACATTCAATAATATTATTGTTTATGACTGCAGAGGACATATCAATGTCCTCTGCAGTCATTATTGCCTCTATATGCCATGATATGCCATATGCCATGATTATTGATTATTGATGCTTATTGCTGATTATTATTGCTGATTATTGATGATTGATGATTATATGCCATGATTATTGCCATGATATGGCGCCATTATATTACCTGTCTTGAAGCCAAAACTGCCAAATAGGCACATTGTATCTTTCAAGATTTTGTGTACATTTGTGGAGAACTTACCGTACTTTTAGTCTTGGTTTTTCAGTGCCTTCGTCAATGACTAGGTTAGTCGGCTTCTGAAAACACATGCACGTCGTGCGGCATTTCGCTGGTCTATTCTCGACTGTTCCGGATCCAACGTAGGAATGATGGACCAATGTGGTCTATAATTTTCCGTATTTCACCACCTTCATTAATAATATTGCTGTGCAGATTTCGTACAAAGTTTAGTGATGGGCGGAATGCTGTCAAATATAGTGGCGTCGCCAGGATTATACTGGGGGGACACGAATCATCATCTTCGTCAATATTATGTACATTTATACAAATTAAATTCAAATAGCATACGTATAGCCGTAGTCAACACTCAACTTCCGCTGTAACTTATAAATGTATAATGTTTTATAATGTCTGCGTGGATATGGTGCATAGAAGTTTCTGGAGGTTTAAATGAAGAATTTGGCTTTAGAAATTTTGTTGGAACTCAAATCAAATCTCCAATAAGTGAATTATATTTGTTTTCTAAAATCTGAGGGGGAGGGGCCGGGGGTAGGTGCCCCAGTGTCCCAATTTTAGCGCCACCACTTGTCAAATCATATGGGTCCGGTATAATATCATAACCGGTCGGCGAGGTATTGAATTATAAATGATGGAGCTATGATCGGGTGAGTGGTGTACTGATTGATTGAGAGCTGGCTAATTATCACAGAAAGATTTCTATATAGTTGGATTGATTGTTTGTCCATCATGACTAAAGCTAAGCTCTCTCTCTCTCTCTCTCTTTCTGTATTTCTCTCGTCTCTCTCTCTCTCTCTCTCTGTCTCTCTCTCTCTGTCTCTGTCTCTCTCTCTCTCTGTCTTTGTCTCTGTCTCTGTCTCTGTCTCTCTCTCTCCCTCTGTCTCTCTCTCTCCCTCTCTCTCTCTCTCTCTCAGCCTATGTACAATAATATAATACAACCTATAACTGTAATCCCTAAGCGAGTGTGTTTTGATGGGATTTAGCACCTTGTCGCTTCCTAAAATAATCATTATATTCCTTTTGGAACGTCTGTAGTATTGCCTCCAGGTGAAGAACCGGACGTTAATCCTATTCATTGACTCATCCGGTGAATTTAGCATCTATGATTTGTCTGCAGGAATGGACGGACGAGAGGCTGACGTGGACTCCTGGCGAGCACAACGGTATAACAGCAATAGTCATCGACGCTAAACTACTCTGGAAACCCGAATTCGCTGTCATAAACGGGTTAGTAGAATGCCATATCTAGCCGCATAATTTTTCATTTTATTCATATTTGAATAAAATTGCAATTTGAATAACTATATTCATCTGATTTTACTTTTGACTTTTCCATTATTTAAATTTATATTGAGGAAAAGCGTTCCTTAAATGTATTTTTTATCAATGCAAGTCCTACAAAAGAGAGTCATTTACACTTTGTCCTATAGTAATTCAACGTTTTCCTAAAACCGTAGGCCTATCTTAATCTTAACCACTTCTAGCCCCACTTGAACCTCTATGTTAGATCGGCGAAAGTATGTTATTTGGTTAGATTAGAAAAGAGTAGAAATCATGAGATTAATTCTTCATTTGTAAGAGAAAGTATGATAAATATACATTATACAATAGCCATCATGTGTGGTCTATGGCAGGATAAACTATTTTTCCCTTCACTGTTCCAAGAAAGAGCCTCTGAAGGTCTAGAAGGTTTATAGAAAGGCGCTCTAAAATGTCCTTTGTATTGCATGGTATTAGGTTCTCTAAGAAAAAGTAGTAGCTATGGGTAAGTTGAGATTTGGGTTCGGTTGAAAATTTGAAAACAGATGAAAATTTCGTCAATTTAGTTATGAATAAAATATTGGTACGAACTAGAAAATGTTTTATCATTAATCGAAAAAATATAGAAATAGAAGGTACTATGAAAAATTATTAAACTACACTGAGCGATCAATTTAATTAACTGCAACACATTTAAAATATTTTCGTTTAGAGCTACTTGTTGACTGTTGACGAATGATAGAGGAAGAATGTAAGGCTGTAAAGCAAAATTTTGCATCTGTTTCCGTATCTAAAGATAGGACCCGACTGGGTATCAAATCTATGACACTCTGCATATCGAGCAAACGTTTTACCGACTACGCTGTAGAACAGGGACATTGCGGTGATGAAGTATACGCTGGTCTATAGTATATCACGGGAGAAAACTATATCGATCTGTGATGAATAAATTACTTGCGATGAAAGAGAAGAATGTTTTGTCATCGCCATTGACTCCTTACCACACTTTATCATTCTGACTCCTGCGCAATTAATCAGACAGTTGACCAGGGATGCTGTATGGACAGGATGCGATTTTTCGTTAACAGTACAAGTACAGTAGATTAAGCTAACCCAAAATTCTAACCCTAACCCTAACCTAACCCCGATCCTAACCCTAATCCTAACCCTAACCTAACCCCGATCTTCGGGGTAGGCAACAACAACCTTGTAATTATCCCCGGTTGGATGGGCTAATCGATAGTACACGTACCTGAGAGGTATGGAGAAACGGGTGTGAGTCGCAGCAGGTTCTCTTCTGACAGTATCTGTGTGGAACGGATATTGAACTTAGCTGAGCTTTTCAATAAAACTTATTGTGTATCATCAATCATATGATTTCTTCATAAACACCACAAATCAGCAAATCGGCAGCATACTTAAATTGCGCAGAATTTATAGGACTAATTTGTACAGTATAGCTCTTGCAAACAATGAAAAAGGAAAATAAAATATATTTAAAAAAAGAAGAAATATAAAAAATTAGAAAGGAATCAGCAACAGTCAGGAAACACGGTCGACATCAACTGCCAAGTACCGAAAAACAGAAATTCAAAAACAGAAAATAGGAAACAATGTGCAGCTTCCTCTCTTCACTCGTGTATAGTAAAAACCAATCTCAGGAAATTCCAACACATCCTGTCCCGTGACAGGATGCCAAGAAAGAAATTCAAGTCGTCCTGAAGAGAAGGCCTCCGGCCTTCTGACCAAGACGTTAAACCAACATCAATCCGGACCAATTTTTACGAAGTTACCTTTATTGCATTCTGAACCAATCTCATACTAAGCTTCAAATATGGCTAAAGACAGGCACTCCAGCCTATTGTTACTCCAAGAAGTTGACTGTGCTCTGGGATACATGGTTCGTGTCACGGTCTCGTCGCTCAGTGACCCTTTGAGAATTCCAGATATCATAGCAGTCAGAAATCATGATTAAAAACGAATGTTCAAACTATCAGGTTTGATATTAGTCAAAATGGAAGTATACATGCATGTAACAGTTACTGTTAGTATTATTATTTTTTTTGCTATAAACAAGAACATTTTTACATTGAATACATTGCATGGATTAAATTTCAATTGTCCAGTAAACAATGGCGGTCAACGTTGTATCCGTTTAATACTCCAAAAAGTATAGCGCGGTTTGATGTCTGATTATAAAAAACTAATTGATTGACTGATTGATTTTCTTTACCCGGGTGTAAACAGCCCTGCCAGTTTTATAGAAACGATTCATTAAGAATGGAATGAACGTGTCCCGGCTACTCGAGATCCACTAGATTGAAAGAGCCGCGAAAGCAGACCGCATTTAACCTCTGCAGAGCGATTGAGAGCCTCTGCCAAAGAAAAGAGGTCTCTCGCTGATCGATTTATTTAATATTTCGTCGTCTTACACACACTTCAAATTTAAACAGTGCACAGATGCAATCATACCAGGTAAAATCAGACAAGTAGCCACAGGCTTTTCAGCGCTGATGTGGTACTTTAAAAT
>JAQFZF010004160.1:0-10759 GCA_034695365.1 Enchytraeus norvegicus
TGAAGTTTGAAGTGAATCCGCTGCAGCCTGCAAAGTAACTTAATTTAAATCAATCACTTCAATTCAGTAAAAAAAAAAAATTCCTATTTTGTGGGGGCCCATACAATGTGGGGGCCCTAGGCAGCTGCCTACTCTGCCTATGCCTAAATCCGGCACTGGACATAATTGCGGTATGATTGGGCTTTTGAATTGATAGTTATTGTTGTACTAGATAGACTAGAGAGGCTCCGTGCCTAATGGCTGCACAGCAGCCTCTGAATCATGAGGTCACAGGTTCAATGCTCAGTATTAAAAATATTTGGAGTTGCTAGCTGTAGAAAGCTGCTTTACTTTCCTTTGTTATAATAGAAGCAGTCGGTGAACATTTAACAAGCCACGCTGCAACTAGCAAGCTGATTTGGAAATGAATCCCGGTTATCTCGCCTTGTAGTGAGATCAATAGCATGCGTTATTATTATTATTTGCACTAGATGAATATATACTATTCTATAAAACTAGACAGATCTATTATTTGTTTGTTAAATACTGATTAGTGTGATTGATTGATTGATTGATGCGTGTATAGCTTGCCGCTGAGCAGCCAGATTTATATGGTATCAGGAGATCTGGCAGACAGAGGAAAGAGGTGACAAGGCTTAACATTACCAAGGTTTGTACTTATTCATTATTCAACTATTGTATTTTACGTTTGCCTCTATTCTAGCAAAATACCAAAAAGAGAAACTAAGAAAGGAAATGGGTCCCGTAAACACGTCTGGCTCACTTGTTTGAAAATAAAACAAGACGATTAAAAAAGTTTAATGAAAATTTCTTTTGCATCATTTTTGTTTTGCCCATTGCATTTGAGTTGATAAAATGGCTAATCAATAATCATATGACCCTGACATCGCCTTAGGGTGAAGAACTGGACGTTAATCCTCATTGATTGATTGATGTGTCCTTTGGTACGTCCCTGAGGTCTTCGTTAACGTGAAAAAATGGTTATATCAGCTGTAAAAGCTGAGTTTAGCGTCTGTTTCCGTATCGAAGGATACTATTGGAGACGGACCCGGCTAGGACTCGAACCCGTAATATCCTTCTTATCGAACAAACGTGTTACTCACTACGCTATCCAACCCGGACAAATATCGTGTTAAAGTAGCATTGATTGATTAATTGATTGATTAATAGACTGATTGATTGTAGAAGGACAAGGATTCGGGCAGACGGTCACAGAGAGGAAGTGGTTCAAGCAGGAGAGGGTAAGAATTCTTGTTCTAGAAATCTATCTAAAGATCTCGTCTCGCTCTATCGATAAATTTGTTTAGAACTGTTGCCTATATTATATACATCCAGCTTTAATAATAATACTAGAGGTTTATGTCCATTTCCTCATCCAAGGATGATGTCAGGGACGTCACCCTTGATGAACGGCATTGTTATTGTATTTATGAACAGCGATTTTATGTATGTTGTATTGACGTCTCTGATGCCGTCGTCAGATTATGAAATGGACGTTAAGCACATTGATGTTGTATGTATGTGTATTTGTACAGAGCCTACTCTAGCAATGACTCAAGTGGGGGGAGTGGGTCCAGTGAGGAAGACACTGATGACTCCGCACCTAAACGTCGAATCACCAGGTATGCCCTATTGTAGAGGTATCATTAATAAATGTATTATGTTAGTAATTCGGTGTGATCCATAATTACATAATTTATGTAAATATCCATCAATCAATCAATTTATGAAATTTGTAAGCACCGCTCTATGTGCAAAATGATACAGTATTTTTAAAGGGACAATGGAGAGTCAAGTAGCCATGCAGCTTAAGGCCACAACCGATGAGAAGCTATGAGATATATGTGACTCGGGCTGCCACACATTTTAAGCAAACACATACTTTTGTAAGTTCTGTTATTGTACAGCAGTTTATATTCTTTCTTCATTAAAACCAATGTTTAGCTATAAATTTGAGTGCACGTTAACGATTCATCATAGACATAGAGCTGTTGCTTAGCCAAAATGATATTTCTCTGATGTCAAGATGCTAAGTTAAATTATAAGTTAAATTTAATTCTATTTTGTTATGTGTCCTTTCTATATTTTAAGCAATCTACTATTGCTATTCAGAAAAATTGCCTATTTCGTGTTTTTTAATTAAAAATTTCCGTATATATTTGCACATGACAGATGCACATGCTAGTTTCCTTGCTTAGTTGCTTTTTTGTGTTTTTTTATTTTTATTTTTCTATTCCATGATTAATCGTACCGTTGCCTTTCGATCAGTGCAATGCACTGCCGGGCGCGGCAATGCAGCCAGAGCAGGTACACGAGTAACCTTCCAGGCACCGATACGCACCCGTACCCAAGGGTGCCGGGGATATGTTGTCGACTGAGCTGGTAATCTTACCCACACCTCGAGCCATCACTTGACCCTGAAGCAGACACGCTAACCGCTTCGCTAAATCCCCGTCATTGTTGTTGTCTACCCCAGTGTATGTTTTTATACTAATATTGATTTGCGAATAACGAGATATTTATTATTTACGTATTTATTTTATTTTGAGTTATTACCCGTCATAGAACGAAATTCAAGGTTGTTATTTTAATGTCACTGTTGTTTGTATGTAGGTCACGACCGACCAATCAGAGGAGAGCACCGGCGAGAGGTCGCCAGAGAAAGAGGTCAGATGAGTCATCAGGTGGGGAGAGTGAGAGCAGTGATAGTGAGGGCAGGGGTAGGGGCAGGAAAACACAGAAATCTTCTGCTAAATCTAAGTACGTGTGCACTTGTTAAATCTAAGTACGGGTGCACTTGACAAGTTTTTTACTCTGGGTGCTTGGGCTATTGTTAAATCTAAGTACATGTGCAATTGTTAAGGTTCTTAGTCTGAGTACCTGTGCACCTATTAAGCAGTGGCGGCGTCACGCCGGGGCCAGCTGGGGCACGTGTCCCGGCTGAAAACGGCTGTGCCCCGCAGCAGATGCTTCGGGAGGAAATGATTTTTTTGCATTTTGATTGAATTAGCAATGCCATGATATGACATCATGACTGTATTATCTTGTTAATCTCATAATTGAACTATTCAGGTCTTATTTCATGCATCATGGACAATGGACATTGGCTCGTATACATTGTAATGATTTGTGAAGTTTGTGTACAGTGTTAATTTGAGTAAATGATGTTAAAGTACTTACACCATTTCATGATTTTTCATCAGTTTTAGTATGCCCCGACTCGGGATCATGTGCCACGGCAGTGCCTCGGCTTGCCCCAAATGCTTGCGCCGCCACTGCTGTGAAGTGTTCTTAGTCTTAGTACCTGTGCACTGGTTAAATCTAAGTAAATGTGCAGTTGTTAAGCTCTTGGTCTGAGTGCATGTGCATTGGTGAAGCTTATTAGTCTATGTATTTGTGCATCTGCTAAATGTGCTAAAGCTTAGTACATGATTGTGCATTTGTGATCTTCCTTGCGTGCGCACTTGTTTTTTAGGGTACAAGTGCACTTGCAAGTATGTGTTGCTTGCTAAGTATGTGAAAATGTTCTATATCCTCTGTTATGTCACTGATGTCATATGATGAAGCAGACATTAAATTTGTATTGATTGATTGAGTATAATTATAGAGGTTATTGATTGATTCAGGTGAATATTATTTATGATGTTGTTGTTGTGTTGTTGTTGATCCACAGGTCTAGTCGAGCACAGAGACCTGTAAAGAAACGAAATACAACTAAGTTAAAAATCAGGTCTGTGTCATTGGCTTTTATTAACTGATTTATTGATTGATTGATTAATTGTTTGATTGAATGAGCGTGATATTGATTATTGAGACACATCGATTGATTAGTTAATTGATTGATTACTGTATTACTATTCGACAAATTGATTGATCAGTCAATTAATTGATTGCTGCATAATAATTGATTGGTTTGCTTAATTTATTGTTGTTGTTGTTGTTGCCCCCCGAGGATAAGCCGTGGTGCTGACCCCCTCTATCTTCGTCCTTGGGAGTGCTCCTCCAGGGCTCGCCGCCAGATATCCAGCAGCTCTGCCGCCTCGCAGGGATTGTTCCATTTATTAATGGAACAATCCCTGCTAGCTTAATTTATTCATTATTATCGATGATTTTTATTTAGTTATTCTTTGATGAATTAATGACCTTCTGTTTGATTGATTGATTGCTAGTTACAAGGAGGAGTCGGATGACGTCACAGAGTCGGATGACCTGATAGAGATAGACGAGGGAGGGGCAGAAGAGGAAGAACCAAACTCTGCAGAGACCATTGAGAGAGTAATCAAGAGACGGCTTGGCAGAAAGGGAGGTAAGTGTTGTTGTTGTTAACCTAGAATGCCAGCTGTGGTGCTGACGCCCTCTATCCTCTCATCGAGAGAGTCATCAAAGACGAGTGGGCAGAAAGGGGGGTAAGTGTTGTTGTTGTTGTACACCCAGGATGCCAGCCGCGGTGCTGATGCTGATATCATCCCTGATGTCGTCGTCAGATGATGAAACGGACTTTTAATTCGCATCAATTGATTGATTGATTGATACCATCTGCAGAAAGGGGATGAGGGAAATCTAGAAATTAGTCTTTGAAAAAAGTATCACTTAAAACTAATCTGACCCTGTTTCATATAGCAGAGAATTTTTTATCTATTATAATTATGTATGAATTTTCTTGATATTAGTATTATAAATATTATAAAAGTCTTATTATTTGTATATTTTATGTGTGAAAATAGTAGAATAAATCTTTTTATTTATTTTAGTTACAGAAATTACTGAGGCCTTGTTTAATATTGGTCAGAATAATATTTGATTATGAACCTGGGCCAACAGAAAAGATGTTTAATTATAATACAAACGTAAATACAGTACACAGCATATCTTAGCAACATGTGGACAAAATCCCTCCAGTCATCTGACTCTAAGACAGCAATGCATATCATTGATTGATTGATTGATAGAATGACTGATTAAGTGATTGATTGATTGATTAGTAACTGACTGATTTGCTCTCGCAACGGGAGGCAGTACGACAGCCATGTATAATATAGTGAAGGTAATTTGTTTGACTGATTGATTGATTGATTGATTGATTATTTGACAGCGATGGGAGGCAGTAAGACAGCCATGTATAATATGTGAAGGTAATTTGTTTGACTGATTGATTGATTGATTATCTCACAGCGATGGGAGGCAGTAAGACAGCCATGTATAATATAGTGAAGGTAGTTTGTTTGACTGATTGATTGATTGATTGATTGATTATCTCACAGCGATGGGAGGCAGTAAGACAGCCATGTATAATATAGTGAAGGTAATTTGTTTAACTGATTGATTGATTGATTGATTATGTCACAGCGATGGGAGCCAGTAAGACAACCATGTATAATATAGTGAAGGTAATTTGTTTGACTGATTGATTGATTGATTGATTATCTCACAGCGACGGGAGGCAGTAAGACAGCCATGTATAATATAGTGAAGGTAATTTGTTTGACTGATTGATTGATTGATTGATTGATTATATCACAGCAATGGGAGGCAGTAAGACAGCCATTGTCTGATTGATTGATGGACTGATTGATTATCTCACAGCGATGGGAGGCAGTAAGACAACCATGTATAATATAGTGAAGGTAATTTGTTTGACTGATTGATTGATTGATTATATCACAGCGACAGGCAGTAAGACAGCCATGTATATAATGGAGGCAGAGGGAGACCCTAACGCAAGCTTTGACACGGAGAAAGCCTCGGTGGCTCTGGAAAGCGGCTCGGAAGGGCTGGAAGAGTCTGAGTACCAGTACCTGATCAAGTGGAAGAGTTGGTCAAACATTCACAACACATGGGAGAGTGAGGCGGGCTTGAGGGAGCAGAAAGTTAACGGGCTCAAGAAACTAGAGAACTTTATCAAGAAAGAGGACGACCTAGAGCGATGGTTAGTGTCTGTTATTAAATGTAGAGGTTGAAATATGTATAAATAAGTTTGAAAATGTGAATTAGGATTGTTAAAACGTGATGGCGATATTTTAAGATTTGGATGTAGTGACTCTAGCTATAGATTCTAAATAGAATTAAAAGAATGATTCTGATTTATTCATGTATAACCGTGATTAATTAGGAATGTGCAGAACACCATATTTTGGGTGATCATATATTATATTCGTCTATTGAATCAATCCGATAATTCAGATTCGCCCAGATTTGGGTTATCTATAGGTGATATTAAAGTCCTTCAGATATTAACTGTTAATGTTACTAATTTTTTATATTGCAAATTTAATAGGATTCGCCATTTTGTTTTCGCTAACATAGAGATTTAGGAAATCCTTATATCTTACCCCCTTTTCTTAGGAGCATATATTGGCTTTTTTTGTATAGCTGACGTCGAGAAATGCGATCACAAGATAATATCAAGTTCTATAAATCCGATAAGAAAAAAGTTCATTAAGTGATGCAAAGTCAAAATCTTGAAAATTAGTCCAAGAATAGCGGGTTTAATTTTTTAGTTTGATTTCTGATGTTTGCACTGTAACTTTAATGTAGATTTCTGCGTTATGACAGATATCAAGAAGTAAACAAATATACAATTTTTTGTAATGCATATTTTGAAATTTCATATATGTGTAAGCCTGTAAGGTAAGCGGCAGGCGCTTTAACACAAGCGCCGATAATTATAAAGCTTTATAGACGTTCCTGTCATCATCCTTTGATGAGGAAACGGACGTTAAGGCTATATTGCTGTTATTATGACTGTCGACAGGGCCTTGGGATATCGAATTTCATTCAAAAATATTTATTATATAATATCAATATGTCAAAGAATGGTGTTTTTAATATGTATAGTTTACTGTATCGCACTGCGGCATTTTGAATAAAGCTGTGGTTTATAATATATTGATTGATTGATTGATAGTTTGATGTTAAATGTGTATATGTTGACGTCCTTGACATAATCCCGGAATGAGGAAACGGACGTTAAACTTTTATTATTATTATGCAGGAGGCGCTATGCTAACCCAGAGGACATAGAGTATTACAACTGTCAGCAGGAGATGCAGGAGGACTTGTACAAACAATACTGTCAGATTGAGAGAATTGTCTGTGAGTCATCTATCAATCAATCTTAACACCTAATACCTTTACATCTGTACATCCAACCTCCAAATTTTGGTCTAAAACTAACCATTATTTAAAAAGTTACAGCGTTTCAGTGAAAAAATTCTAAAAGTATAATTATCATTTAGCTAATTCAAATAATGTTGGAAAGTCTAATTATCATTTAGCTAATTCAAATAATGTTGGCACAATTTGGAGTTCTTCAAGAAGGATGAGTGGCCACCAAAATCACCTGATCTCAATCCTCTCGACTACCACATCTGGGGCGCTATTCTTGAGCGGTACAAAGGTTTCGCTCCAATATCAACGAGTAAGACTGAACTCAAGATTGAGGTGGAGGCAATCTGGGAATTCTTTCTCCACTCGAGACTATCCTGGCTGGCTGTGTTAGCATTCCGGAAGAGGCTATGGTCGTGCATTCGAATAGGTGGCTTTCACTTTGAATACACACTCAAACACAATCGTCTGCATAAACAAACAAGCCATTTTCAGGGCCAAAAATAAGGCTTAAATTCAAAAAGAATATGATTGCCTGTTAAAAAAGCTTTATTACCCAGCATTTTTAAAGTTATTTGTAGAAACTCTGTAACTTTTTTAAATAGTGAATATTGTTAGACGAAATTTGGAGGTAAGATGTCAAAATTCATTGAATAGACAGTCTTAAAATATTTTTAAAATATCTTAAGCTTTGACAAAAGTTACTGAGATTTCGCTAGGAGTGTAATTTTAAAACTCACCCTGTACACTGTACAGTGTACAGTGTACATATTGCGTCTTAACGTGATAATTAACCTAACTAATTATATGCATTTTGCTGAGCTCATTACTGTTAACCCGATAGCTACTAAGAATATAATATGTTTAGCGCTACTACAAATAGTTAGAATGCTAATGAGTTAGTTTCTACGAATATGCATTTATAGGATTTTAAATTCAAATGTGATTTTAATTTATTAACGCTGTGTTGTACATTTAAGTAGAGAATCTGTTTGCAGCATATCTAGCAGAGTATTTCTGATCTTTGATTTGATATTATTTAGATTGATGACTAGTTTAGTGGGTGTTAATTGGATGTAATTAAATCTAATTTACTAGTCCGAAATAAACAAATTATTGCATTCATGCGGTGATTCTGAATTCGTTCAATTTATTTGTATTTTGATTGGAGAATTCAGTGTTGATACTAGTTGCTAAATTTTCCTCAAAATGTTAATGGTGAATGTTTCTGCAAATATACAAATGACGAAAGTTTCTCGTAAAGGGATTAATTGATTGATTGATTGCTTGATTGATTGTGCAATTCACTTTAATTTCACTACCCGCCTTGACTACGTAATGTGGTGACAGGGTCTGCCTGATTGGATTAATGATTTATTGACTGACTGACTGATAGATTGATTGACTGACTGATTGATCGACTGATTGATTGATTGATTGTACAGTACACTACCCACCCAAGGCAGATGGAGAGAGCTTTGACTACCTGGTGAAGTGGCAGGGCTTACCCTACTCAGATTGTACACAGGAGGATAGCGTCCTCATAAGTGAGCGATACAGTAAAGCTGTAGAGAGATACGAGCATAGGCAGCAGAACAGCTGCTCCCCCAGCAAACACTGCAAGGTATCAATCAATCAATCTATCAATCAATCAATCTGTAGAGAGATACGAGCATAGGCAGCATAACAGCTGCTCCCCCAGCAAACATTGCAAGGTATCAAGGAATCAATCAATCATTCATTGAGTGAATTTTAATTAGTTATAAAGTAGGGATGCTAAACGAAATCCGGTAAATCGATATTCGATTTTGAAACCGAATACCGGTTCTGTGTTTTCGAAACCAATTACCGGATTTGGTGTTAGGGCACTGTAATGTGTGCTAAAAGCGTAGACGATAAATCAAATATAATATGTTGATAGATCTTATAATTCGGGTTCAATTATCTATGAGTCTTCTTAGCGAATGACACTGACAGACATCAAAGCGAGTGACGGAATGTGAGAGAGTCGATGAATCATTAGCCTACATGCATATATAGACGACATCCCGTTAGGCTGCTAACTGAGCTAGCAACTGGCCGGATTGCTGACTAGACTGCTTTAACTACCAACTAGCTTACTGTGTAGTATTTGTCTCAATTATAGCTTGCATTTTGTAGGCTCTAATAATATATTTCTCTGCTAGCAAAGAAATCCGGTACTCGAATCGAATACCGGTTTTATACGATCGAAAACCAGTTTGAGAAAAAATTCGGTATTAACATCGCTAATATAAAGCAGTACTATTATTTCCCGCAGCTCTAAAAGTGACGAATTGAAGGTTATGTGGGTGCAGTATTTACGGATAGACGTGCTTATTGATCGATTGATTTATTGGTTAATTGATTGATTGATTGATTTATTGAATGATTGATTGATTGATTTGATTGATTGGTTGAATGATTTATTGATTGATTGATTGATTTATGTCAGGTACTGAAGACACGACCTAAGTTCACAGCGTTTAAGACTCAGCCAGAGTTCATAGGAGGCAACGACACACTGATCCTGAGGGACTATCAGCTAGAGGGTGTTAACTGGCTCGTCCACTCCTGGTGCAGGTAGGTCTATTTGTATGTCTAGTTGTGTGTCTAGTTGTGTGTGTGTGTGTGTACCTAGAGGATGTTAATTGGCTCGTCCACTCCTGGTGCAGGTAGGTCTAGTTGTATGTCTAGTTGTATGTCTAGTTGTGTGTCTACTTGTATGTCTAGTTGTGGGTCTAGTTGTATGTCTAGTTGTATGTCTAGTTGTGTGTCTAGTTGTATATCTAGTTGTGTGGCTAGTTGTGTTACTAGTTGTGTGTGTCTGTTTCAATCAACTAGAGGGTGTTAACTAGCTTGTCCACTCCTGGTGCAGGTAGGTCTAGTTGTCTGTCTAGTTATATGTCTAGTTGTCTGTGTGTGTGTGTGTCTGTCAGCTAGAGGGTGTTAACTGGCTTGTGCACTTATGGTGCAGATCTGTCTAGTTGTATGTCTAGTTGTATGTCTAGTTGTATGTCTAGTTGTGAGACTAGTTGTGTGTGTGTCTATCAGTTAAAGAGCGCTAATTGGCTCGTCCACTCCTGGTGCTCTCTAGTTGTCTGTGTTACTGTTTGTCTCTCTCTATGCTTGTTTGTCAATGATATTTTCTTTGTCTGTCTCTTTGTATTTCAGCAGTAGAATTTATTACTGAACAAATAATATATAGCAGGAATGAATGCATTAAGCAATTGATGTTAGATTAATTGATTGATTTGGTAGGTAACTGTTATTGCTCTCATTGCTGGTGATTGATTGATTGATTTATTGATTGATTGATTAATTGATGGTAGAGAGAATAGTGCTATACTAGCGGATGAGATGGGGCTGGGTAAGACCATACAGACAATATCATTTCTCTCAGTGCTGATGAGCACCCATCACCTCTACGGACCGTTCCTGGTGGTGGTACCTCTGTCAACCCTGGTCACCTGGCAACAAGAGTTTGAGCTCTGGGCGCCAAACATCAACGTCGTCGTGTACATGGGTGACGTCAGCAGTAGATCTATGGTCAGTCCATCAATCAATCAATCAATTAGTTGATCAATTAATCATGTCTTTATGGGTGACGTCAGCAGTATCTATGGTCAGTTCATAA
>JAQFZF010004161.1:0-10758 GCA_034695365.1 Enchytraeus norvegicus
CCATGATGAATTTACGTTGTTGTCTGTTACTAAGTAAACAATAACAAATGAACAAAAACAAGCTGCTTCCGGTTTTCTATTTCTTCTTTATTAAACAAGCAGGTGATGGCATGTTCATTTGTGCATCTTCATGCCAAAAACTATCATTGTGTAGCACAATTTTGCAAAGTTATTGCAAAAATAAGAAGGGTGCAATTTTTTATGCCTCACATTGTATATTATGCAAATTGCACAATAGAGTTAATGGAATTAATAGCTTTGAAAAGTTATTTACAAGTAGATGACAAAGAAGTCTCCATCAGATATCATAGTGATTATGCCTATAGTCAGTTTTACGCTTGTTAATAGTGGTTATGCCTAAAATGTAATAAATGTTCAGTACCTGGTTAGTTTATGAGGCGTAGGCCTACTTGCCACGTCGTAATTCAGTACACTAATCAGGAAAGCATGCAGGTCCAATAAATACTTTATAATATTATTCTGTTGTAGAATATTATTCTCTAAATTAGAGAGTGACACGGGGACAATGTATGAATTTGTCCCATTCTTGTCAAGTAGGAACAGAAATCAGAAAGTGCTTAAAGTACACAAAAACTCTCATGCGCAGAAGTAAAAGTTAACTATTTTGTAGCAAAATTAACGCCAAATCTCCCTACATTGTTTGACCGCGGTATGAAATACAAGAACCGTACCGGAACCGCGGTAGATAAATAACTCTCTATCCAATACCGCGGGATTAACCTTCGTTTGAATTATATTTATACCGATACCGCGGGAATACCGCAGTATAACCTCGGGAATACCTCAGTGGTAAACCATATAATTCTCAGCACAAGATGCTCAAGCAGCAGCTCAATAGCGTAATAGAGGTAACTTCTCTTGCCTCTGTTCATTTTGAATGAAATAACAGCTACAAAAATACATCCCTTTAAATATTATAAAAGAAGAAGTTGATATTCAATTTCAATATGATTCACTTCATAATGTATGTATGCAGGTGTGCTTGTGTATCATAGTGTGTGTGTATGTGTGTGTGAGTGTGTGTGTGTGTGTGTGCTTGTGTGTGTGTGTGTCACGGAATACTAGCAAATAATAATTAGGATGTGTGTATACATGTGTATTGCACTGCATGTCTAACCAATGATATTTAATTTAATTCAATTCTAAATATTTAAATGTTTATGTTGCAGTAACTTCTGGCTGACCGTGCTGTACGTGATACTGGTGGTCATAAAGTTCAGTCTTCTGCTGTTCGGTCCCTCCCTCTTCATCAGTACCGTTATGAGCATGGGACAAGATAACGTGCCTTATGTGGTCAAGCTAAAGGACATCCTCATCAAGAAGATCTGCATAGCACGGAAAGGAACACCGTTAGATACCAACCTTAAATTTAAACACATTGTGGATCTGCGGTCACAGAGGAGGTTTTCAAAATTGAAGGATTCTGCATCTAATATGGTACTTGGAAAGCCTACCAAAGTAAAGTTTACTCAGTATGATATCATCGTTGATTATAAAAGAATGCTGACTGAGAATGTGGTTGATGTTGGTTTGCTGGATAGTCTGTTTAGGACTGTATGTAAGTGTAAGATACGAACAGTAGGTCCTTTCCAGCAATGCTGCAAATCAAATGTTCTAACGGGATGCCCTTGCGCTAAAGGTCGACATTTTCCCTGGATAAAATTATTCAGAAAAGTTGCGAATGCCTTACTGGTTCTCCTCATACCGTTCCCATACTACATTCGTCTCTTTGTCTTCTATTACGCTGAATACGACGAGGTGATGGCCAGAAAAGATTTGATTGCAAGGAATGGTCTAAAGGAAAGATATGAGAACAGTATGATGCATTATTTTACTCCAACTCATCCCTTGTTCATTTCGATTTATGTGATCTACGGTCTCACGGCTTGCTTGCTGGCATTTATGTCGAGGAAGCAGAATGAGGATCGACTGTTAAAGATAATCATCGGGGCCTTTAGAGATCTCCAGTATCTGAACTGGACAGAAACACTGAGCATGCTGGTAGCAAATCTTCTCTGGCCACTGAAAAGATTCGGCTTGTTGGGTTTTGTGGTTGGAATCATATATTGGCCCATTGCAGTTCCATTTACGATCCTCATAGCTATTGGTTATACAGTGCCAACAATCTATCTAACAATACGAATGATCTTCTACTCTAAATCAGCAATCTATGAACGTGCAAGAAGGCGTAAGAAGAACAGACCGTATCAGATTGTCATCAATGTCGATAAGGACATGCACAAGTTTGAAGCTGGTACGCTTCTGGAAAAGCACGACATGTTGGGTAAATCATCTCTCGATGAAAACATGGATGATCTGGGACTAGATGATGTCGATACTATGAATCCAGCAGAGCATTTCAAGAATTTCAAGGACACTATATCTCTGGCCTCTACCATATTGAAGTATCAAACAACAAACTGGAGGAGATTCATAATATATGTCCTATGCGCAATTCTCTGCGTGGCAACTCTATACTCTGTTGTCATTATCATGGCTGAAGTGATTGGTTGTTTGGTGGAGGTGTTTGTCTTCACAATCATGGGTATCATTGTCAACGCTGCGGCCATCCTGAAATACGTCATGCTTGTGATGATGATCTTCATCTACAGCTGCGACTGTTTTAACAACGTCAGCGTCAAGTACTTGAAGCTCAACAAGAACATCTTTAATGAAGTCAAGTCTAGATGTAAAGAGATTTCAGAGGTAACGAGCATGCCATCTCACCTGCAAGAGAACAGAGGATTTAAGTCTCAAGAGATGGGTGAACAGGCGGAATACGAGTCTCCAGATGACATCGCTTCCAAACCAATCAATCACTGGATGATCAACGATCTCGTGCTCTTCATCGACAGCGAAGATATGCCTCGGATACCTCGAGCCTTATTCGACGAGGTCTGCCAGATCAGAGTTGCCGGTGTCCCTGGACCAGTCTTCCGTGGACTCATCGAAGCCTTTCAGAGCTTCATCAAGGCAATAATCTTCGTACTATTCGTGTTCATTATAGTGTTGACATTCGGGGCAGTGTATAAGGTGTCATCCACAAACCAAACCCTGGCGACAATGATTGGAGGCTTCATTCCTTTGATCTTAAAATCATTTCTATCTCCTCCCAGTCCAGATGTTGAGGTCGGAACCGTCAGCTTCAAGAGTAAGCTAGACGAAGTCATCAAGAACTACTGTCAGAAGTGGCCGATGTACGATCTCCCGTTCCAGGTCCTCACGGAAGAAGAGCTTGCTGAGAAACCGGTGGACAAGGAGAAGAAAGATGGTGACAAAAAGGACAACAATGCTCCATCGAATGAAGTACCTACAAAGAAGGCTTCGATTTCTCATGCAGTAGATATGGTGGCTTCATTCGTAAGAACAGACGGAGAGGGTGTAATAACTGACATGGGCACTCAGAACAATAACGCATCAGAAGCTGTTGGAGAGAAATCGGGAGCTAAACCTGCTCCGAAATGTGTTCGTATAGCTGAAGAAACGCCTGAGGACGAGGTTGACGTGTTGATTTACATGCCTGACAAGTTTGACGATACGTGGCTGGAAGAATGGTCAGATGCCGGGTCCTTGCACTCCAAGTCACACGTTAATAATGTGTAGACGTCAAGTGTGGGTAACGATTTGAACATTATCATTGAGACTATGTTAGGACAGCGATACATCTACTATAATGGTCAATTTGTCTATATTTTCTTATGCTTCAATTGAGTACTTGTACGAGCTTACAGTTTCAGGAGAAGTCGATGAATCAGTTCATTGATATACTCTATCTGATTAATTGAGCTAGTTATTATTTGGATGGTCGTATGTAAAAGTGGACCAACGACCAAAATAAATAATTTTTGTTATTTACAAAATATTTTTAAAATCATAAACTGACATAATGCAATGTTTTGCCAGTATTGTAGAACACCGTTATATCTAGTATATACTAAAAATATATTTCCAATATTATGAAAACAATTTAGAAATATTGTTGAAATAAACACCATTTTTTACAATATTTCTGGTGGTCTTTAGTCCACTTTTGCATACGACAATCCATTTGTGAGTCCAATACGAACTATTGACAACCATTGTCGTGAACTACTGAGAACCACTGTGAACCATTAAGAACTATTGTGGACCATAAGGAACCATAAACCAGCTTCGTCTTTATCGTCAAGAAGATGAACACTTAGATTTTACTCGAGTCCCTGACTCGTCTTTAGTAGAAGACAGTGTAACTAGTTACAATGTAAACCTGTTATTATCGATGTTAGGACTACTCGCATGATTGTTTTGCTCGCTACTTAACGATTTAAAATAATTTTTATTTGTTCTTAGAAAAATTAATAATAGTTACTATAAATGCTAGAGGACTGCTTGCAATGTCCAGATTGGACTAGGATGCTATGCTTGGTTTATGGCAGACTTTGAATTAAATAAACTACTTTTAGAAATAAATTCATACGATTACGTAAATTACTCCTGTGAACTACTTACTGCCTCTACACCGTTTAGCTGTAAAATCTTTTTGACTCAAATAATTGTAGATGATTCAATAATAATAATAATACTAGCGCATGCTATTGATGTCGCCAGATGGCGAGATAACCGGGATTCGTTTCCAAATTCGGCTAGCTAGCGCAGTCGTTAGAGCGTGTCTTGGTAAATGTACACCGACTGCTTGCTATTATGCAATGGAGAGTAAATTAGCTTTCCAAGGCTTACAACTCGTGGTCTTCACTGAGACTGAACCCGCGACCTCATGATTCAGAGGCCGCAGTGTTGCCATTAGACCACGGAGGCTCTCCTGTGGTCTAATGGCAAAATAAAGTATATAATGACAATCAGTCAATGCGAATTTAGTGTCCATTTCATCATCTAACGACGACATCAGGGTCTACAATTTATTTATATCACATATATCTATCAATCCTATGCTCAACATGTTAGCAGATTCAAGGCATAGAATTTTACAGCCATAACAAATCGCTCCTTGAGGTATTTGCTAATCGATCAAACAAATGAGTTAATGTCAAGTAGCACAAAAACAGCAACTAATGAGGGAAACCGGCATCATGTGCATGTCATGTGTGAAAATATGGGGATTAAACAACCTCTCAACAGAGACACATTGGCGTTAAGTATTATGCAAACACTCAAGACTCGAGGCTGCAGGGGCCTAGGCTACTTGATAATGATTTACACCATGCCAGGAGATTTCTAGTGTATAGGATAAATTACAGTAAGAACAGTTTACAAGTGAGATTGAAAGAGATGGTAAATATAGGAAAACATTTGATGGCTAATTGAAGACAGATATCTGTTAAATATTAAAAAGCTTGTACATAGGTACAAGAGTTTTCGATACTAGAACGGAATGATACCAATTAATGAAGCAGATGTTTCTGAATCTGCTTCTTTTTAAGAATAAAGAACCAAAACTATTACAAGTAACTTTAAATAAAACATACAATGTTATGTAGGCAAAAAGATCATGTAAGTACAGTTGAATACATGAGTACAGTTAACGGTTGAAAGACATGTTTAATAATAATAATTATTCCGCCAATGCATAGCCGGATAACAGACTCGCTGCAATAATGTTGTAAAGAGTCTGCTACCATACTCATTGATGGGAAACCATAGAATAAGTTGACTTCACAAAATGCTTTACATTAATGATTCATTAATGGTTCATTATCGTGCAAAAACTAAACCAATCCCTCAATGGATCCTCATATGTATTGTAGCCTACATTACTAACATAAAATGCATAATAGAAGTATTATTAATGCATTAAACAAGTAAACTACTTGAAATGTGAAGAAACTTCATATTAAAAGTAATATGCCATATACATAATACAGTAATGTCCACAACAAGAAACAATTATAACTCCAGGGTTGGATCTATTAAGGTTGGTACTCCAGCATCTGCAATAAGTCGTCTCTTAAGAAACTTTCTGACTTAGTATACATGTCTAAGCTGCCTCATCGGTTGTGACGCTTTGCTATATGGTTACTTAGCTCTCCATTATCCATTATATAGGTCTTACACAAGCATCTGATGCTTTCTGACCCATTAGATATTATGTTATGTTATGTAGTTATTGTGCCGATGGTAGTATTTACTTTTAACTAAATTAACGTTCATTTCTTCATCAAATGACGACGTGAGTAAAGAAATTTAGATAATATTTTTCTAAATATTTCACATGATGATGCCAGTAAAAACTGAACCCTTTCAAGTATATAGCACCCAGAGTCTCCTGTGTACTAGGCAAGTGTGCTATGCAACTGAGCCATTTACCCTAGGTAGCAAAATCTAAAATTTGAAATAGAAGAAAGAATAGAGTTGATTGAGAGGTTGTTAATAAGTTGGCAGGATATTTGAAGCAGGACCTGACGCCTACAGGACCTGACGCCTACAGGACCTGACGCCTATAGCACCTGACGCCTACAGCACCTGACGCCTACAGCACTATGCCACTAACACCACAAACAACTGTTTCACACTCTCTCAACGCTTAACTAATATATACAGACGTGCATATATATACTATAATATATACAGGCGCGCATTGTTCCTTGGATCATCAAAGGATGACCTCTCCGTGTATCACACACTTCCCACACCACTAATACTTCCGGCACCTCTATGGCATGTTCCTCCCATTAGTTCTTCCACCAGCTCCTTCCACATTCTACTGCTTCATTTATTATGTACATTAACAACAAATAATATGTTATGTTATCAATTATTATTTCGTTCTACAATTATACTCGAATAGCAAATTAATTTTAAAGGAAATATCTACACATCTGTTGCTATTATTCACAGAGGATAACTTTACTATGCACAGCGTAGAAACATTATTAATAAGGCGCCAAGTCAGCAACAATATTACTGACTTGGCGCCTTGTAATCTTACAAAGTGTCTAATACATGTGCATGCGGAACGATTTAACGTCTATTACATCATCCAAAGCTGATGACTGAGAAGTGCCGTATGGGAAACGAACCCACAACATCCTAATTACCAATTAAGAATGCTACCGACGAGATTGTCCATACCTGGAATAGAATTAATATCTCTTGACATAAATATACTTTAATTAGCGAGTTGGATCAAAGAAACGTAAGAATACTATTTGGCCTACACAGGGCTGTTCCTGGGTCCGGTCCATTCATTGTCGGGTCGTGTAGAACGTTTGACTTAAGGCACGGATCGGGTCATATTATATATACAATTAAACATGTGATATGATACGGTAACTAAAAATATAAAAATCGCTAAAATGTACAATGCCTGAGACTGGGTATGTATTAAGTTAATACAATTTAATGAGAAAGGAAGTTCATTGATTAGAAGCTGTGACACATGATTAAATCAAGGCATAGTTTGACAATCGTGTTTACAAGTGATCTCATTTCAAATTATTGCTATTGTTTGAATAGCAATAATTTGAAATGAGATCGTTAGACAATGAAGAAAATTCTTTCAAGACACTTGTCAAATCTCAACGTGTCATGATTGCTAACAGACACTCCATAGGCTAAAACCTCGTGATATTAATACTGTTGCCTTAGTATCAACTCTCATCATTTCTACTTCGCCTAATTATTCTGTCAGCAATATATAATCATTGTATGTCGTTCAAAAGCTTTTTAGTTCCTATCAATCACCCGGACAGAGTTCACGCAGAGAAGAGGTAATTTAACAAAGATTCTAGACTCTCACACAAATAGGATCTTTTGAAAACAGCCAATAGGCCAAAGATATGTCAGCATTCAAATATCTCCCAGTTAATGGTTAACAGTAATCTACTCGTATAACCGACACAAGGTCCATTGTTTCACAAATAAGATCTGAGGCAAATCGTTAGGGATATCTGTCAACTCTATTACAGCTGGCAATAACTTCCACAGGATTGCAATGTAATACACACTCTCAAATACAACAGCAATAATAACCAGCCTACGTGAAACAAGAAGCCTGCTTGTTTTAAAACTTACACAACCGGAGCTCGAATTACAATATAAGCTTTGAGAGGGGGGGGGGGGGGGTGAGCCATTAGCCTCAGTCGGCCCTTTATTAGCTCTAAATTTAAGGGGCCCGTCGGGGCAGATATTCAAAAATAACTGATAATTTAGATTAATTGGCATAATTTCTCGGCTCCGGCCTCACGTGATTGCTCTCCGGCGGGCCGAGCCCCCCACCCACCATTTAGGGACCTACTCTTTTAATAATTCGAGCACTTTCAAACCCTTTAATTAGCCTACATTATTATAATATGCCACAGCTCAAAATAACACATTAGCATCCATCAATAATATTTTTGTACAAAAAAGTTCACCGCTATAGATAGCATTCACTATCTATCTAGCGCTCTGCCAAACCAGGTCCCAGGAGTCCAATAACTCCACAACTCTCTATCATCAATTTTTTGTTCCATGGCAAACATAATATTATTTATTTTTAATTTTTTTTTATTAGACACCAAAAGGGTTAGACAGCCCTTTAAGAATCACTGTTACTGTTTGAATAGAATATACATGTTCCTATTTCTTCACACTTTCCCTTCGTTTCTAGATACTCTAATTTCAGTATAAAGATATGTATTTGGGGTCTTAGGCTCTCTTGTAGTACTTTTCTATTAGACACCAGATAGGGTTAGGCAACCCTGTAAGATTAATTAGAGTTCACAAACAAACTAATTGATTCATTATCATCACTTATCAAGTTACACAGTAAATAATTGGTTGTCAAATTGTTCAAAACAATATTATTCAAGGAGTGAACTCAGTAAAGAAATTAAAATATAAGTATAAATTATAGGCTACAGACAAAGTAGATAGTTCAGAATAATAAATGTTATTCTTGAATGTTCAACTGCTCATTATTATTTCTATGCAATAGCAATATTTATTAACGAATAAAATGATTTATTAATTAGTTATTTTGAAAGCAAGATATATTTATTATAAATTTATATTATTTATTATTATATATGATATAGTTTATTATTATTATTATTTATAAATTTTATTTGTTAACAAGATATGGAATTTAACGTCTGTTTCTACGCCAACTTTCAAAGGACCCCCCAGGCCAGCCCTATGGTTCCTGATCCGCCGTATATACGAGGGGCGTTCAAAAAGTCTTGATCATTGCTTAATCATTTTTAAACTGCTCGTCAGAAATTATTCAAATTGTCCACCAACATTAACTAGAATCAGTCTGACATCCTTGGTAAATATAACTGTGAATTCGCTAGGTGACAGCACTTATCAATACTCAAGATGACCGCCCATATTGACGCCCTTTGGCCCTATTAAGCAAATAGCTGTATTTGAATTTTTTATGAAAGAGGGTATAGCTGCAAGGGACGTCAGTGATTGATTATAAAAAGTTTATGGAAAATCCGCACTTAGTTATCCGAGTGTTAGGCGATGGCTGATCGACTTTAATGGTGGCAGAAGTGGCATTATACACAAGCCACTTTCTGGCCATTTGGCGAAACCGATGAGAGAAGGGTGTAGCGTACAGTGGTGAATATATTGAAAAATAAATGCTATAAACGTAAGATTTTGTATATTCATTGGCAATATATTGTGTAATGTTGCTGAAAAATTTGAATAATTTCTGACGAGGATTTTTGAAATGATTAAGCAATGATCAAGACTTTTTGAAAGTCCCTCGTACCTAAAAATGTGCAAATTCAATCACATCGTATTGCGGTGTTATAAATGACGTTAAATCAAGATATTTGCAGCAGCATAAAATATAATGGACGCATTATTGTGCTACCGGCATATTTGGCTAGGAGTCTGTGCATACAAGAGTGCCATAAAATATCAGGGGACAAATACATCAACGGACTGGCACCAGCCAAGGTTCAGTTCATATGGCAGATTAATTCTGTCCGTAATAACACCCCACCCGTCCCCACTATCAACAGGCATCCCTCCCGCCTAGCGAATATACACACTTTCTGACGAGCACAATCCTACAGGAAAGAAGAGTTCAAAATTTTGCTGTGTTAGTTATATAGTCGTGATGGATCCGCTAAACAAAAGAATAGACCAACCGAAAGCTGCACGTGTTTCGTATAAGCCGACTAAAGCAGTCACTGAAGAAGGATAAGGAGACCCACTTTAGAAATCAAATTATCTTAAAGATAATATGGCCAACAAAATGTACAGTTGTATGCCATGGACCTGCCATTAGCCAGTGCACAGAGATAGAGAGAGAGAGAGAGAGAGAGAGAGAGAGAGAGCTCCAATAGAGTGAGGTAGGAGGTTTTGCTATTTACCTCAATATTCTGCGCAATTCGTGCAAATCGGCGAATTTTGTTGCATGAGCTTATCAAAATTGATACGGTAGTTCTAAATACAGACGCCCATTTTCATTGTTTAAAAGATAAAGGTTAGGTAATTACATGACGGCAGTGATCATCGTATAGTTACCTGAGGACGCAGACTCTTTCGCTAAGCCTATGTTATATACAGGGTGAGGCAAAAAAAAAACACCCCCCTAGCGAAATCTCAATAACTTCGTCAAAACTCTAGATTTAAAAAAAATATTTTGTAGACTTATAGAGGAGGATTTTTGACATGTACCCTCCAAATTTGGTCTAAAAATATTTATAAATGAAAAAGTTACAGCGTTTCTACAAAAAAATCGAAAAAAACAAATTAACAAAGCTTATATCAACAGGCATTCATTCTTTTTTATTGAATTTT
>JAQFZF010004162.1:0-10758 GCA_034695365.1 Enchytraeus norvegicus
TCCGTCCATCTGTTTAATATCTGATCTTTCTCCATCAACACTGTACCATCTTTTCCCTTGATACAGCCTCCTGAGGTTAGAATTACTTTTCATTTAAATTTTATTCATGACATACGCACATGTACCATGTAACAAGTGCGTATGTCATGAATAAAATTTAAATAAGCATGTGACATGTTTATAGAATCATAATGATGACATAATCTTTATGTTCAGTCTCAGTAACATGGGTAATTTGTGACTGTTTGCAGATATTACGTCACAGTCGCAAAAACTTACTACGTGAAATCCGAGGAAAATGCCAACATTTCGTCGGAGAAGCACGTCATGATACTGAATCGAGAATTAGTTTAAACTGGCAGTCCAATTTGAAAGTGGGCACCATTCAATTGATCGATTACTTCTAAGACAGTTTCACTAGTCATTATTATAGATAGGGCTTTACAGTAACAGTGTATTAGCCTTACTTAATCATTAGGCGCTTCAATGCCTCTCCATTCATCAGAGATGAACTGATAGGACTGTAACGTGTAATCACTATTTCAACAAACACCGTGGCCCATAAATAATGACACTATTTTGAATGCTTGTTACTTAGCCAATATTTAATCAATTAACTTGAAAATTGTGCAACTTAATAACAACAAACCCGGAAATGTTCTATTAAGAAATCTAAGCATTCGGTACAGAGACTAGAAGATATCGCGGTGTGAATATAGCCTAATTTTTTTAAGCTTTTAAGCTGAGAGGTTATACAGTGTACACAACGTCATCGATCAATGTTACTGTAGCATCTTTAGACATCATTAATGGCATTATTAAACTCATTGCCGCTAATCGCGACTGATTCTCTCCCATTCATTCATTTGTTGGATAGGTTGTAAAAGCAATTGCAGTTATTGTAGCTTGTGCTCAAAATGCCCACCAGCAGCATTAGCGCTAGACTTCAATCGCACTCGCCACTGTTTCAAGGCACGATCCACAGTGCCCTGGTCGAACTGACTCCACTCCTCCACAATTCTCTCCTTCAAATGACTAACATCTCGTATCCGGCTTTGGTACACTCGCTCATGTAGGACGCTACAGTAGTCCACTGGATGTAAGTCTGGACTGTTTGACGGCCAAGGCGGTGGATAGATGAGTTCAGCACTCCAGGAGCTCGGCTGTCTATCGAGTTCTGTGGGCTGGAGCACTGTCCTTTTGGAAGGTGAAGAATCCTCCAGATATTTCTCTAGGGATATGTCTCTCTCTATTAGGGCTAGCGCTGTACTAGGAAGCTGATCGATCATAGCAACATGCCAATGATCTGTGACCCAATTAGAAATGACGCGCCCATTACCCCCAGCTTGTAAGGGTTTAAAAACTTCTGTCATTTTCAAACCACGATATCCTTTTAACCCCTGCACTGAATGCTTAGATATCTTAATGGAACATTATCGGGTTTGCTGTTAACAACCTCTGTAATTTTTAAGTTAATTGAGTAAATATTGACTAAGTTATAAGCAATCAAAATAGTGTCATTACTTATGGGCCACGGTGTACAATGCAACAATACAATAAGGATTTAACATCCGTTTCATCATCTAGCGACGATAACAGGGACGTCTGCAACAGCACAACATGTTAAAGCAATTCTAAGTAGTCCACTCAAACGAAGTTAGCAAGTCACGGTGCTGAAAGAGAACAAGGGTCAACATAAGTCAACAAAATAAAAGTCCATATAAAACTGAGATAATATTATCTTACTATTCATAAAAGTAAGATTAAACCTTAAAATTGGAGTCCAAGGAGGAAAAAAATGAATTCTAAGCTTGCTGCAGAAAGCTTGTTTGATGCTCCAGCAAGAATGACGATAAAGTGGCAAAGAGTTTAATATGGTCGGTTTTGCAAAAGAAAAAGATTGTCTGCGAACAGTACGAAGAGGAATATAGAATTGTATATAGTAGATCGAAGAATGCGAGGCGGTCGATAGAAGGACACAAGATCAGAAAGGAAAGTGGATTGTCCAAAATGAAGAATTTTTACCGGTCATTAGAGTAATTGAATATTTTATGCGCTAGAAATAGGAAACAAGCGAAGCGTTTCAAAAAGAGTACGTGCGGGCGACGTTTAAGAGAATTGCAGACATTGAAGACGTGCCAAAGGAGTTTTTGAACCAAAGTCTCTGTTTTGAACACGCTGAAGGAGAATAATTGAGTATTTGAGAAAATCGTAAAGTAAAGAACTGCAATAATCAAGTCTTGTGTGAGCCAAGAAGTTATCAAAAATCGTATCACAATTTCTATCAAGCGAAAAACAATTTTGATTTGTTGTCGAATCTGAAGAGGAAGTTAGCAATAAAGGAAATGTCACCTTCGAAATCTAAGTAAGTAAAAAATAACTTCATGGTGCGCACTGAATCTACTGGAGTAAGTGTACGAGTTTGGAGTATACTGAAAGATTAGAGCAGATACTTCTGGCATACGAAAAATAAGTAGGCCTATCATAAAGTTTAGTCATCAACTGTGCATAATTGGAATGGCCTATGAGAGTCTGAATATAGTCAATAATTTACTACTATATACAAAAAACTACAATATAATGCCGCATGTGAGTTTAACGGCTAGTTTTTCATTTAACGACAATATCAGGGGCGTCTCTGGCAGCACTATCTTTTGCTAAGCTCGATTGTGGAGAAGCCGGTAGTTCAAATGTTGTTGGAGACGTCCCTGATGTCGTCGTCAGATATTGAAACGGACGATAATTTCGCATTGATTGATTGATCAATTGAATACCAGTTGCATGGCCCACTCAAACGCTGCTACAATGAAACATAGCTACATTATGCTAACAGAGAAAAGAAATGGTATTTGTCTCTACTAAGCAAATAAGGCAATATGGTCTTTACTATGCAGCAGATTTAAAGGCTAGAGGTCTAGGATATGTAGGCCAAACTGTACGGAATGAATTCTATTCAACAATGAAATTCACCTGTAGTTACTATTGAATATTATTCACCAATAAAAAATGCAATTCATGCAGCAAGTAGCCTATTGTTGGTGCTACCTTCATGGAGCAATGTATGAATAAAATCGTAGAAGCACAAGTAGAATCGTGACGTTAGCGCTTATACAAAGAGTATACAAAGAGTCAAAGACTACATGCCATTGTATTGTTGTGCACTCGTTGTGCTCGTATGACAAAAACAGAACGTGATATAGTAAAAATTGTAAGTGTGTGTCCAACAATTTTCATACACATGTTTATGTAGAAGCAAAGAAAGAATAACACACACGCCACGAGAGGCTTTTTAACATCACGATTCTAATCTCCTGTGTAGCCAAACTTGACAGGTTTACGCAATCTACACAACAACTGTTTTAGGCCACTTTTATTGTTGAAAAACATTGCTTGTTTGTGCTTGATGTAATACTTTATAGAAGTAATACACATACTATTGTGAGTGCCTACGAAACACTTAGCTTAAGGACAGGAGAGATTAGAGATCTTCCCAAACTATTATATTTTTCAATATTGATAATCGACGAATGTTATGTGTGCACACTGAGCATGAAATAGTTTTATAAAGTTTGTTATCCATATAAAAATTGTCTATTGATATTTTTACTTTTATCCCGTGTTGGGTCCGGGATATTTGAGAATAGTCCATCCGATAACTGCAAGTGTTTCGTAAGAGCCGATTAACGCAGATAGCCTACTGAGTAAGGCAATGGAAAACCACCTCAGAAACCTATATTTTCCTTGAACAAAGGCATCATTTTAATAGTGGAAAAGGAAAAGCCTTTGTGCTGAGACGGACTTATTGGGTTGGTCCAGTGGCGTAACTTCGTCACAGGCGCCCGGAGGCAGGATATTTTTAGACGCCCCTTTGAAAAAATTTTGCGCGCAACAATTTCTTGTACACCGTTTCATCTAAGCAGTGGCGGCGCCACGCTGGGAACAGCCGGGGCACGTGCCCCGGCTGAGCCCAGTCTCATAATTATACGATCTCATAATTATACTATTCAGGTATTATTTCATGCATCATGGACAATGGACATTGACTCTTGTAATTTGTAATGATTGGTGAAGTTTGTGTACAGTGTTAATTTTAGTAAATGATGTTTATTTGTTTTTTAGTAAATGATGTTTTAAAAATTCAAGTACTTACAACATATCGTGATTTTTCATCGGTTTTAATATGCCCCGTCTCGGGACCTTGTGCCGCGGCAGTGCCCCGGTTTGCCCCAAATGCTGGCGCCGCCACTTCCCTGGGAAGTCAAGTGTCCTTTTTTCATTGGTGAAATATAAAAGGCCTGTAAGGTACTTTCGACGGTTGTACAGCAGCTAATGTAAATTTACCGCTTTCAGCTATCGGACGCAATTTTCAGTTTTTTTTAAGGGGGCGCGCTTGTGGAAAGTATATTAATAGTTTCATTAAATAATTGCGATTATAGTGTGGCAAATTGGTTCAAGGAAATAAGTAGTGAATTGAATATCTGACTACTCTTAATTTAAGTGTAGAAAGGTGAAATTGTAAGAAAACGGCTCCAAAGTTGGCGACTTTTTTTAGAGGCGCCCCTCAGGAGCCTCTCTTGGCCTGGCGCCCGGAGGCGACTGCCTCCACTGCCTCCCGTAGTTACGCCACTGCCCCTTTCGAAATCGTCCAATTCGCACATTGGGGAGGACTGTCTGGGGTCGAATATGTGTAGACACAACTACTAACTAGAATAAAGTGCATTACATAAATGTCCCTAGCCAAGAGATCCTAGACAGTTGTCCAATATGGAAATCGAAATAGAATTCCAAAGGAATTCTAAGGACAATAATATTGCCCTCTTGCTGTCCTAAAGGACTGTCCTATAGGTTTGGAACATGGCAAGTGCCGTCCTATAAGTCATTTCAATATCTTATTGAACGGCTATGCGTTCCATCGGCGTCCCATGGAATGCCAGCAGGACGGTAATGGGATTGTTTGACTGTAGGTACCTGGTACAGTCCCTGATGCCGTCGTGGGATGATGAAACGAACGTTAAATTCGCATTGATTAATTGATTGAAGTGTTTTATTATTTCTAACGACTTCTCATCGTCAAGTGTAATTTCGTCAAGTGTAGTTTTACTCGATCATATTCTCTAAAAAGATAAGTTAAACGTCAGTTTTCGTACCACAAGGATACTGTCAGAGACGGATCCTAGTGGGACTGGAACCCGTGGTTTTCTGCTTATCCATAAGCAACTGTGCTACCAACTAGACCATCCAACAGATTTGGACAATTTCTTTAAAATGTATTTCTATTACTGTGTGCTCGTTATTGAGCATAATTGTTGGACGACAATCTATTTGTTTGCTCAATTATGCAGGTTCTATTGAAATTGATCACGCTATATTCAGTTACTGTAGGCCTACTAAGCGATATCTGATCCTGGAACCTCTCATATCAAAGTCAAGCTTTTTATCAACTGACTGTTAGGCTAAAGTAACAACTGTTAGCCCAAATGAAATTGAAATGTAGCTAATTTTTGGACCTCGCTTTCTCTTTCGGCTTGTGCATTGGCAGGAGTGTTCTGGTGGGTGGATGCTGTCTATAGTTGCACATCCCGATTGGGACGTCCCTTCTGACATGACATCGCCTTCGGGTGAGGAACCGGACGTTAAATCCTCATTGGTTGACTGATTGATATTATAATCAATGACAAACACTAAATATTTTCAGCCCTCATAGAGTTACCACTATTCTTTTATTTCATTTTAAAGATAGAACTATTTACAATAATAATCGCTCATCAACTTCATTACATAAATTGCACAAATAAAACTCTTTAAATATTTACGTCACTTCTACATACCATTACTAAAGGCTTAGCTAATTAACCCTTTAAAACATTAAGAATTGCAGCATAATACTATTTATTACGAGCTGCATGTGGGAGCCTACGTTACATCATATATATGCCTGCATCGTAAACAGAACACTTTTGAAATGACATAGCAATATTAATATGATTATTGGCCATATAAAGAGTTAAAGTTTTTGCGGGTTAAGTTTGGTTTGACAATACAATTACAATACAATGAGAATTTAACGTCCGGTTACTCACCCGAAGGAGATGTCAGGAACGTCTCAACTGTGCAATTGCAAGCGGTTCTATACCACCAGAATACACCTGCTAATTCATAGACTAAAGGAAAAGCGAGATCCGAAACAATGCAAGTCCATTAGCCAGAGCTGTAAATTATAATGAACTGTTATTCCGCATAACGGAAAAATTACTGGTTTTCTATTCATCTAAAAGTGATTGAAAATGTCCAAGATATCATCATTGAACTACATGTTTATTTCGTTTACTGGAAATTATTTGCATAATCTCAACTGTATTTATCAGAGTTGCACATTACAACAAATATATAGGCCTAATGATAAGTAAATCCACATTTCATATGTAGACACAATTCTAGTAAATAGAATGCCATTAGATTGTAAATTCACTATTATTTATATAACCCTTACCTATCCATTGTCCAGTCTAACTGGCTAAAAAATAATCAGTAATCAGTAATCACTCTTCTGACATTAGACCTTATGCAAAACTATGCGGTCCATATATTGGGAAACTTTTGCAATAACTGTTACATTAGCTAAGCTACATATTCTTTTAGACCTATACATAAATCCTATGAATATTAGGCTCATGTAAGAACAACTCTGTCAGCACATTATTGTTAACTCCCATGGCTCGCCCGTCACTGATGTGACCGTAAGGACATGAAACTGACGTTAAATTGTGCTTTATCTTTTTACGTCCAGCGGTAAATTGTTTCCTATTAAATAAATACAATACTAAATATAAATACCAAATCATCACATTAGTTTAAATAATGAGTCCAGCAACTGTTAAATTAATTGACAATAATAACAATAATAATAATAATAATTAGTTAATCTATAACAATAAATAGCAGATACACCAAAAATACACCCGAAACATTTACTATTTACAAACAAGTAAAATTATGAGCCCGGAATCTTCACTGATACAACACTATGTACAAATTGAAAACTGTTATTAATTAATTAATAATGAAGAAAAGACACCCACATATGAATTCATCAACAATAGTAATGTGTATTAATGTGAACAATTTTTCTTTAGTAGCATATAGCATTATGAGTGTGGAGTAAAACTTAGTACGCAAACGCGCACTATACTACTAGCACAATTACAAATCGTATTCCTATCTGTCTCGCAACTGCTAAAATTAGATATCAAATGGCAACAATTCAGCAAATTATTAACTATTTCAAATTTAAAACAAGAGAGAACATCTAACACAGATAAAATCCAATATCAGGAAAGCAGCCGGTTTAAGACCTACTTCCAGCCAAGATATAATCAAGTGATATAAGTGATAATCTATTGTAATCACAGTACAATAACAATTGCAACAGAAGTCACAGTCTTTGTGTCAAGATTTCAAGTACCGTATGTCAATTCAGAGTAAATTAAATAATATTTGTAATTTCAGAATACAAATTTGTTATTCCTGCACTTTAATTTCTTAGACAATAAATCTGATTTATCCACAGAAAGTAAGAAAATAGAAGAATAAATATAATTAATCAATACGAATTTTACGTCCTCTTCCTCATCTGAAGACGACATTGCGGACGTCTCCAGCAACATAAAACCTATCAGCTTGTCCACCCAAACAGAACTTTAAAAAATGTACAAAAGTAGAGTACGGTGCAATTTCAGATTACAAGTAACCTATGAAATTAGAATATGTCAGTTCTGATTAAAATTATTAGAATGAGTTGGCAAAGTGAAAAAATACCTCAATAATAGAGATGTTGAGCCTGCTCTAAAAACACAGATGTCGCGATAACGATAACCGCGATAACGCAGTCTAAATACATTATGTATATTAGTATAATATGCGTTTCTATATTTATTTTACCAACTGCAAAGTAACCTTCAGATTTTGCAATGCCAACATGTGATGCTCTCATCTTTCTACGTCATTATGTGAAAGCATATAAGTCAGAATGGACCTTTAGCTCTAACAGTAAAAAATGATTAGTTCAGTAAACAATGGGAGGCATTCCAAATTAATTTAAGGCTAATATAAGGCTGAAGAAATGTCTCACGGAGTTAGTAGCATAAAGATAAAGCACACCTAAGGCACATCCCACAAGACCCAACAATATATACAATAATAATAACAATAAAAACAATAACAACGTATCAAAAATAGCAGATGTCTTTAAACACGTTTAAAACAATTCCCGTTTGAGACCAATATCCTCTTTTTGCATTTCAAAATATACAATTTTTAAATTAAAATTGCATATGACACATGCAATAAATGATGCTGTAACTTAAATTTATGAAAACACATTAAAGTTTGTTAATACATTTTACATTGTTTTAGTTTACAGTTATTAAATTATCTGTCAAATTAATAAATTCTCTCCCCCCCCCTCTCACTCTCTCTTTCTCTCCTCTCTCTGTCCTCTCAGTGCACTGCCTAACGGCAGGCCCATGGTAAGTAACTGTATAGTTTGTGTGGCATATTTTCTTGGAGATACTTATGTTTTCAGAGGTGGGTCTCCTTATCCTTCCTCAGTGACTGCATTAGTCCGATGAACTTAATAAGTTCATCTGTCTTAAAATCCTGAATTTAAAAATATGAGCATACAGTATTATACGGCATACAGGCATTAATTTGCATTAACCTTCACTAGCATGCATAATGCATATATTCGCACAAGCAAACACGAACACAAAAACACATACACGATATTAAAATGATCAATTAAATAAATATAATTACTATATATACAATCTCTAAAATAACATGCACAAACAATTATAATACAAAATTAATGCACTGAAATGTAACACTTGTACCATTTGTGGAATATGTGGAATGTGTATTCTACAACAATGTACACGATGAGAAGAATAGGGATACAAGGTTACCCGGATCGCTAATATAGAAAATGTAGTAGAGTTTTGCAAATATAGTAAAACCAACCAATCACACTCTGGAAATAGAAGTTTCTAATAAGGTTTGTTCGGCTAAGGTTTGTTCGGCTAAGACTGTTCTAAGGCTGTTTAAGGATAGTTAGGTTATTTGGTTGGTTGTGATTGGTTCCTTGAAAAAGTCTCCTACATTACCTACAGATGCACCCGGATCTATGGAGCAAACCCAGCGAGATGCCAAAGCTGCCTGACAGCCCTGCAACCATCCGAGTGAGATGATGGAGGGTGTCAGCACCACAGCTGGCATCCTGGGTGAGCAACAACAATAACATGAGCAGAACAACGTTTATAACGAAGCCACGCGTTTGGGATGCATTTAAATGAAATACATGATAGAAAATAATGAGATATCAAACTTATTGTGGTAAACAATACACTACAATGAAAACTTAAAAGTCCGTTTGCTTACCTATTGGTGATGACAGCATGATGAGAATAATTTAATATATTTAATTTACTTTATAATATAAATTATAATTAAAGCTCAAACAACCTTTGGGCTTAGCGTTCATCATGCTCTGATATCAATGCAGAAGCCCAAACATTTAGTTTCTGGTTAGGCCCGTGGCTGAAAAATGATTGAGCGGTGAAAACAACGCAAAATTCATCTAAATATCTAATCATAAATGCTTACATATTTGCATAGTTATAATTTCTAAGCAGAAAGGCACTCGAGGAACTTAGCGATTACTGACATAACCTGTATGTTAGTAATCGCAAACAAAACAAACGGTAGTTTCACTAAGAAGGATTTACTCAGAAGAATAACGATTTTATTTTATCATTACAAAATGATTTAGAGCAACAGTAAAAAGACTAAACCCGATAATGACATCAGTTTTGGGGCATGAGCCCTGGGATTCGAACCGTGAACCTATGGAACCCGAGTCTGACACTAAACCGTTGTGCTAACTGGCTCAGTAGCGACAACAGTTACAACTTCGGTAGATTAGCTGTAGACCAGGTTAGGAAGATAACCAATAATTATATTATCAGATACTATGTGGTTCTATTAGCAGAGATTTCTGCCCATGGATGGAACTTATTGATAGTATGTCCAATTGTCCATTGTCCACAGACGGCAGCAAGCTTTCAATAGTATAGTAGTCGTAGTACAGTATATTCAGTTTACCTGCGACAGCAATACATATACACAGTGAGTCAATATAGATTATGCAAAACTTACAAAATTATAATTTTATAAACATATATTATAACTTGATGATCTATATTTTATATTCATCATTATTGAGTTCATAATAAATATTTATTCTTAATTATAACCTATATAGAAATATAATTCTTTATAGCAGACATTATAATATTAATTCTGTCTATTTGTAGGCGATTCTACATGCATCTTTAAATTCTTCAACGCAATGGATGGATGACAGGCCATATTAAGTTGATAAATAATTATTTAAATTGAGAAATTTCAGATGCAGAAATGTTGCAAGAAGCTCAGAATGTACACAATAACTTGAAGCATTAGAGAGATATATATAGATCTTTATTTGTTCACCAAACATGGTAGCAAGTTAAACGAAAACAAACGAAAATAAGTATGAAACGGAAAGAGAACCTAAAACAGAAATACTAATCAATAGTCTGATGACAACAATCGATGACAAACAGATAGGCCTAGAGTATTGGCCTACTTAATAAGGTCTAACAAAGTTCAATGTTCAAATGTTCAAATTGATACGCAAATTATAATTATAAGAGCGGCTTC
>JAQFZF010004163.1:0-10757 GCA_034695365.1 Enchytraeus norvegicus
TAGATTAGCCTTGTTTTATATATTGAACCCCACCCTCTTCGAAAAAATGCATACAGAATGATTCACCGCCTTCAAAATTCCCAGATCTGCCAAATGTTGTTAGATAGCCTACTATTTAAAGCTTTTCAAGCCTGGTGGCATTTGACCTCACTGCAGCCTACTGACACATTAGCCCATAGCTATACTATTCTAGGGGTAATTACACCTTGGGGAGTCTACATAGCAGTTAGCTTGAGATTGGATTGTTGTTTGTTTATATGTTCCTACATGCTTCCCCTGACACTTGCTCTTGTATGTAAACATACAAAAATTGTGTCATTTGTGAAACTTCAAACTAGAGTCCTGAATAAGAAAAGAACATGGCCGGTACTGCTCAGCCTTTATTTGCCTTCTAAGGGATGGTAGATCTATCTTTCTCTCTCTCTCTCTCTCTCTCTCTCTCTCTCTCTCTCTCTCTCAGTGCACTGTCAAACGGCAGATCCATGGCCTATAACTGTACAGTCCATACAGCGTTTGTTAGTCATGAATGTAATATTATTTCTTGGAGATGATTTTATTTTCTGAATTGGGTCTCCTTATCCTTTCTCAGTGACTGCATTAGTCAGCTTTAGGAAACACGTGCAGCTTTCAGTTGTGTCCCAGCTGGGTCCATCCTTGACTATTAGGCCAAATGGTCACTCTAACAGAGAACCGAACCTTACTAATTTATTTAGTAACAATTGCATTGCGTTACTGTTCAGCGACTGGACTGCGGATCAACAGGTCTGTAGTTCGAATCCCTGGGTTCTCCCGTCACTGATGTAGCCCTCTGGCCGCGAACCTGACGTTAAATTCGTCTTTGGCCTTTTTATATTTGAAGTATGTTCCTTATACGGAAGGAAAGGTTAAAAGTAGCTATGCATACACTATTAAGTACTGCTTTTAATGCCTCTTTACTTGGCGAAGTTTGCTTACAAATTGCTTATGACAGCTTTATAGTGTGGTAGTAGGATTATGACTAAACATCAGAGGTCTGGTCAGCTGTTGTGCAGCTGTCAGATACTGGTTGCTTGAGTAACAAAGTTCGGTACTATGGATGTAACAATTGTAACATGCATACAAAATTTATCAATCAATCAGTCAAAGTCTAATGAGTAGACCTGTCTAAGTTAATGAATGAGTGAATGAATGAATGCTACTTTGAATAGTATCATCAATTAACTTACAATCTGCCACATCGTGTGTGGCCTATGGCAGGCTAGACGACTTTTCCCTTTACTGTTCAAAAAACACCTCTGAGATACCTAGTATATGGAGGGCCATTGGAAGCACTATTAAATGTTCTTTGTATTGTATTGTATCTAAATACCATAGCTGCCAATCCCAATCCCATTAATCATTCCTTCAATCAATGATATAATACAGAGGATCATGTCAGAAGTCTAATCATCTGTTTTAAGTGCAGAGTCAAACAGTGGTTTGCTTGAGTAACAACAGTTACTGAACATTATCTTGTGCAATCAATCAATTATAAAATGAGTTAGGCCTAATCATTTATATGTAATCGATCAATTCAAATTGATTGGTGAAGCCTGATTATTTATAATATTCTAACTTCACATTAATTAAACAGAAGAATAGTAGTTCCACGCGTTTTGAGAATTTGTGCGGGTAAAGATTGTTCATATAATTTGTTCCAGAAAATAATTGCAAAAATGTGAAGCAACTTGTCAACAAATTATTGCATTTTGCACACCCAACACATGTATTATAATTATTCACACCTGCATGGTCCAATCACTGATAGCCGGTTCAGACAATCTCCAGACGACCAATGTAATTAATCAGACCCGTCAGTAGTTTAACGATTTACAGTGCTCTAAGGGATGAATGCCAGAAAGTCTGTTTTACATCGTTTTCCACAGCCAAACCTTACCTTATGAATTTGTTAACCCCCCTCCCCCCCCACCTCTCTTCTCGCCTCCCCACCTCTCTTCTCCCCTCCTTTAACGCACTCTTCCATTATATGTATTTATTACCACATGTATTTCACCCTTCAGGGCACTTTATCATGGAGACCTCTCTGTATAATAGTATAGAACTTTTTCATTTGCTACTTCCGCCAGGAAAATATGATGCAATTGGCTGAGCCAGTTATCACGTCAGTTTAGTGTCCGACATAGGTTCACGGTTTGAATCAAAACACTCACCCGTCACTGATGTAGCCGTTATGCCGCGAAATTGACGTTAAATGACCTTTTTCTTAATTGACGTTAAGGAAAAGTTAAGGTTCCGAAGTTGTTTTTGATTACCTTCATCATAATAATGTTTAGTTGCCAAATGCCTTAGACACAGCTCCTACAGTAAGCCTAAAGTTCCATGGAGCAGCCCTAATCAGTGTAATGCAAGATAATATTCAATTTATTAAATGATTTCAACGCTGCGCAATTAATTGTGTAATTAATTGGTTTAATTTACCTAAAATTTGTAAGGCACCCTAAAATCACATTAACGCAATTTAATATTCAATGTTTTGAATGATTTTAAATATTAATCGCAACAATTTTGTAAGTTTTTATACATAGAATTTTCAGAATTGACCGAATTTTCTGTACAATTTATTACCCGGATCTGTAGATTTGATCTCTAATTTAAGAAAGATCCTATGAATAAAATTGTTGGCAAGTTGATGCGTAAAATTTATTTTGTATATCTGTGATGCCGCTTTAAATAGGGCTTTGATCTTATTGTAAAATCTATGGTGCGGTTTGATATCATAGTCGGCAGCGTTTGTTCGATAAGCAGGATGTCACGGGTCCATCTCTGACAGTTTAATATTTCCTTCAATACGGAAACAGACGTTAACTTAGCTTTATAGTTTTTAGCTTAAAGTTTAAAGTTGTTCCTCTGGTTGGCTCTATGATTAGCGTGCATGGTAACTTCATGCAAAACTTTTTAAGTAAAAGAACACGAGATGCATTGAAGTCCTGTGGGTTCGAATCTCAGACGAGCCAGGGTTTAAGAACCCTGGTTAAAAAAAACCCAACCCGGTGTTTTTTAATAGTCTTTTGGGCATTGGGTTTTATTGAGTATTTTTAACGGGCTTTTAAAAACTAAAGCTGAATGATATCACACATGCTTTCTCTAGCTAAATGTATAGATTTGACTAAATCTGACAAGATTCTACAGAGTAGTTAGTGGTTTTGACTATTTTTGAACTGAAAGTTCAAAGTTTTAATGAAAATTGGAAAAAAATATACATGTGCATTTAAACGAGTTTTTTAAGCTGGTTTTTAAAGCGTATTTTTTATAGTGGGGTCCGCCCAGAAAAAACCGGTTGATTTTTTGGGTACGTAGGCCTACCTGGGTGTCCGAACCCTCAGACGAGCTGATGGGAGAGTAAGATATCGGGCATACATGAGCAGAAATCCGATTAACCTACAATCAACCGGTGTTTCGCTACTCAGCCATAGGGTATGGGGTTATTATTTGACGACTTAGCATGGAATTTAATCTCTGTAGGTAGGATTCTTGACATCGTCCCAGGATGAAGAGATGGACGTTAAACCTTAAATATTTTTATTATCATTATCGATTGTTGTTTGTTGATTGCAGAAGAAAGCCCTTGGTTCAGTGCTGTACGAGAAGGTTCTCTATCATCTAGACCTCATCGAGACTGACTACTTTGGTCTTCAGTTTAGTGATACAGCCGGCGTCAACGTAAGTTATTTTGTTGTTTTCTCTTCCTTCTATGTATTGACAGGTGTGTTCTGGTGCAGTGTCGTCTAAATCCGTATTCGTCTAAGGCCATAAGTAATGACACTATTTTGAATGCTTATAACTTAGCGAATATTTGAACAATTAACATAGAAATTGTGCAATACATTAACAATGAACATAAAAAATGTCCCCTTCAAATATCTAAGCATTTGGTGCTGGGGTTAAAAGATATCATGGTTTGAATATGTCCCAATATTTTGAAACCTCACAAGCTGTAAATACTGCGCCCATCATTTTCAGACCGTTGGCCTGTGGCCATGATCGTCGTTATGATGTATCGTTATGTTATGTCGCTAGCCTATGATCGATCAAAAATGTCCGAGCATAGCTGCACTAGCCCAAAGCTCTTTGGCTTTACGCTAAAGCTGCATACAGCCATACTTACACTTACAGCTGCTTGATGGCTCACGGTGCATTATAGTTTATAATATTGATTTATTCAAATGACCAGGGCTATTGAATATGGTTTGCCAAATCACCATGGGTATATTTCAATATTTTTATAATTAATTTGATAATTTACGAGCATCTTAACTCTTAAATATCTCCTGGCATGGGCTTCCGCTTAAACTTCTATTGAGCACTGCATTTCTTCTAATCTAAATTTCAACTTTTTAATATATTAAATATTTATTTACTTTATTATTAATTGTATGAAGCATCTTAACGCTTTAGTATCTCCAAGCATGTGCCTCATTTACACTTATATTGCTGATTTTTTTATATTCAACTATTTCAGCCCAATAAAAAACATTAGGTAGCAATGGCACTAATTCTCTGAACAGCGCTTATCTGCACATGACCAACAGACAAAAAATACAAACGCAAAGACGCTTAGATCCATCATCCAGAAGTCTTTATAGTGGTTGGAGTAGCCAGTCGGCCAACGAAGTGTGTGCGTGTGTGGTTAAAGTTTATAGACGTTGCTTCATGACGAGATGATTAACGTCTGTGTCTCTGAGGCCTCTACTTCTGACGTCATTACACAAAGGGCAGAGCGCAAGTTTTATGCTCGCAGGACAACTAAGTCAATCAAGTCCTGGCCCATAATAATAATAAACAATATTATGGGCCAGAACTTGAACTTGCAAATGTAATACACCTACATAGAACTATTACAAACTTTTAAGTGGTGTTTTGACGTCAATATGATGTCATTTTAATGTCTTAAAATAGGTTAGTTGGTTTGTAGTTTGAGCTGAAAGTCGCTGTGTCATAAGACTCATAACTATATGATTTGTTGGTAGTTTAGCTTAAAGTCACTGTGTCATAACTAGATGACTAGCGACTGCCAAAATATCAACCAACAACCAGCTCTTAGGCCAGTCAGGTCAAATTAGCTCAAGATGTAGTGCAGATCTTGGCAGAGTACTTAGTAGATTGTTGGTTGGCAGTTTAGCTTCAGTCGCTCTGTCACAACTAGATGATTAGCGACGGCCAAAATATGTACCAAGGACTAGTAATACTTCCACCATTTGCCAATAGTTTCGTTGGTACGACTACTGTGCCAAGACATTGCACTACGTCTTGACTCTTGGGCTAATATTGCCTGACTGGTCGTTGGTTGATATTTTGGAAGTAGCTAATCATCTAGTTATGACACAGCGACTTTAAGCTCAGATTACCAACCAACTTCCGCCAGTCATGTATTAATAATAGTTCAAGACGTAGGGCAATATCTTTTTACAGGTCCTGCAAAAAAGACTGGAAAAGTTTGAAGAACGCATAGCGTTATGCCATTGGCTGGCTGGCTACTAGAAGCTATTATATGAAGTCCTTTGGTTGATGGCTGTGTCTAAGCATCTTGCGTTTGTCTTCGTGATCGTGGCAATGTCATTATACTCCCTTCAGTTTAATGCTAATGCTCCTTAATTAATCTCTGATTGAGATGGAATAGTTGACTACAAAGAAATGGGGTGTTGAAGTGTAGTTGGAATTTCATTCTTGCAGATATGAGCGTTAACATGAGCCACTAAAGACTAGTAAATTAACAAATAAAAAGAATCTGTATCTAATTATTTATATTAAGAAGGTAAAGGTTGTGTGCCATATTCGTCACCGAATGCGGAGCTGGTTCCGACTGTGAGCGATTGCAGCACGCTTGTGGCATAGTCATTAATCTGACGGTGAGTTCGCCAGCCTCATTCTATGCAATCCAATTTGATAATTGATTGGATCATATGCCTCAGACAATGGTAACCTTTGTAGCACTATTTACTAATTGATTTCAATTAACCACCCCACGAAGTGATAGAGGGTTTGGATAGTCTGTTGTACACACACAGTGTATAATCAAATCAGTGAGGGAGAGAAATCACACAGTGTTTTCTCTCCTCCATTTGGTCTTTCTCTCTCTCTCTTTCTCTCTATCTTTCTCCCTCTCTCCCTCTCTCTCTCTCTCTCTCTCTCTCTCACACACACACAGAGTATACTATCTCTCTCTGTTTTTCTCTCTTTCGTACCCTATCTCTCTCTCTCAATATCCCGCAGAGCCCTGTATAATATCAGGTTACGAGTCTAACAGTCTATGCTACAGCACTCTACCGTTAGACACTGTACCGCTGTTGATCTGCTGCCAGTGTTTAATGCCCATTGCCCACTGTTGTCGCAATTACAAGTGTGTGTGAAACCTAACCTAATCCTCTAGGTGCACAGTACTAAACTGTTGTGTAGTCTGGGGGATAAAGATGTAATATTAATTAACTAGTGAAGAGGCCTTTGATAAATGTTTTCTACTAAAAATTCATAAATTGTGATTTTTTAAGGCGGTGGCCCCCAGCCATTCAATGGATTTGTAAATGGACTCTGAGCATTGCACTTTTCTTCTTCCTTCGCTGTGCTGCAGACGTACAGATTAAACAATTACCCACACACAGGACAGTCACCCAGAGAGTAGACTGCTAATTACCAGTAGCCTTTAACAACAGGTCAGTTCTATGCGATGTGCTGTCACAGATGAAGTTCCATATGACACTCACCACTGCTCTTTTATTATGCTGATAAGCGTGAGCTCATTTGAAACGGTACCTCACTCGAGAATTATGTTGACCGATCCTTACAAGAGACTACAAGTGCTTCTGACGCTTGTGGCATAAAGTGCGCTCATACCGTTGCTAGTTATTTCTAGGTCACTCTTCCAGCTTGTCGGGGTTGGCCTCCTATTCCCATTTTGTAAAGTTTACTTTTCTATCAGATTCAACGCCTTCAAGTTCTCACGTTTGGAAGTTTAAAGTTTCAATGGAGTGAACTCAGATTTGTGGCAGATCTATAAGAATCTAATAATTCCAAATAATCAAATGAAATTAAATTAAATAGCAGATTTTGATTGATAGCAACAATTTAATATTAATTTATTAAAAGCTTGACGTGTCCGTATTAGAATTAGATATTTTGTATATATCACCAACCAGCTACTTTGATACGTTCCGGAACAGTCGAATACATAGTCTAGATAGGCTTATCTAGACTACATATATGAACTTATCAACAGGAACGTATCCTGTTGATACTTCCGGACAGAAAATGTTTAATGAAAATACGCCTGAGAATTTTTTGTCCCGACTGCTTGGGATTTGAACCTGTGACCATTGCCTCCGGTTTACGTACAAGACATATCCATATCCATATATCCATACATGACATACAGATTGTATTCATATTGCGGGCATGTGTTGTGTAACCAGATAGCCTGGCGATGATACACCGCCGAATGGAATGTAAGCTTAAAGTAGCCTACTTATATAGTGGTGGCTTATATCGCTTAATGACGAAAAAGTGGTAGTTAAATCTCTTTGGACTGACTTTCATTTTGTGCTTATTGTTTATATTTTTGTACAGCAGTTTTTAAAATCGGTTTCGACCATAATACCTCTACAAAAATATTTCTGCCACTAATAATAAGCCCTTACCCAAACCCTAACCCATACTCTAAAAATTAATACGATAAGGTCATAATTAATGATGTGCTAAATTTATATACAGATGGCATAATCGCTGGCCGGTACATATACACAGCATACATCAGGTTGTGGCGTTTTGCTGCATGGCTAATTGACTTTCCATTGTCCATTTAGCGCTACTGTGGCATTTTTCATAGAGTGGCGCTTTATATATGTACTTATTGTTATTATAATGAAATATTATGTCATAGGCCTACACGTACTGTGTGTGCAACAGTTGTGAATGCATGTTATATTATACAGCCCGTGTTAGATCCGGGAAACGTGAGAAAGGGCCAACCGACAACAGTAAGGCTGAAGCTTATTGTGTTGGCTAGAGGGCCAGGCATGCCAGTGTATGTATGTGTAATGTGTACAATAAGTGTACAATACTTGTACAACAATGAATGCGTGTTATATTATACAGCTCGTGTTGGATCCGGGCAAACTTCGAATAGACTAACCGACAACTGTAAGCTTATTGTTTTGGCTGGAGGCCTGGTGTATATGTATGTGCTCTGTGTACAATTAGATTTGAGTGTGTTTAGCGTCAAGGTTCAGAAGCACAATACGTCTCTTTAAGACGGCTCAACACAATCGAGCACTAGTTACCGTTACAAAGATTGGTTTAAACTAACTCATTACAGCTTCTTTCCAAAAAGTAACCTGGAGTTTTTTTTACAGAGTACTTACCGAATTGTGTGCAACTGCAAATACATATTTTATTACATAAAACAAAATCCCGTGGCCGTGATGGATCCGGGGAACTTGAGATTAATTAGACCAATCGACAAGTACATGTGCTTCGTAGTAGCCAACTAATGCAGATTCACTGCTGTATCTGCGTTAGTTGGCTCTTACGAAATGTCCAGTGAACGACTTTGGCCATATTGTTTATGCAACTAGTTAGACCAATTGTATTTATTGGTCTCTAAAATTCCAGACTTGCGGAGGCCTTGTCACATCGTGTGCAGCTTAGAGCAGGCTAGACTGCTTTACCATTCACTGTTCCAAAGAGTGCCTTTGGGATAGCTGCATGTAGTTTGTATTGAGGCGCTATGAAATATAAGGTAATCCTGGTAACGGCGGTAATCCTGATGGTAATCCTGGTAACGGCGGTAATCCTGATGGTAATCCTGGTAACAGCGGTAATCCTGATGGTAATCCTGGTAACAGCGGTAATCCTGATGGTAATCCTGGTAACAGCGGTCCCAAATTATTCATCAGATCCGATTTTTGTGAATTTCACACAAATAGTGCAGATTAGGGTTGAAGTTAGGGTATGGGTTAGGGTTGGGGACTAACCCTAATCCAATCCCCACCAGACCCTGACACAACAGATGAAACAAATATGACACAGTCACAAATTTCTAATTACAGTAATACTTTGGGATTCCGTTACCAGGATTACCAAATATAATTACTTGTGTGTGGTATTTTAAAGATAGAGAATTACGAGCAACATATAATATAGGAATTTAATTACAGACTGAGACACAATCACAAACATTGATTGATTGATTGTATGTGTGTGATCGATTATGTTGCAAGTGTGTTTGAAGTGTTCACATACATGTGTAATTGAGCGCGTAGAATATAACCAGCTGTAGTTGGAGCTGAGGCTTATAGGCTTAACTATACAGGTTACTGTTCATTTTAACATGTTTCACTGATTTACTCGCTGAAACTGATGTTTATTCAAATCAACATAAAGTTGATATGGAATTTGAACGACCAATGTAAGTACTGAAACTAATGTTAACCCGAATCAACATTAAAGCAGCGCATTATATGATTTGACTTAGCCAAGTTGGCTCCGGCAAACTTGAGAATAGACCAATCGAAAGCTGCAGGTCCCGGTTGGATAGTCTAGTCGGTATAAAGCCGACTGATAAGCAGGATGCCACGGGTTCGAGTCCCAGCCGGGTCCGTCTCTGACAGTATCCTTCTATACGATTCAAGAAACAAAGCTGTGTAAACTAGATCTAATTTAACATTTACATCGCCGTTACTCTATGTGTTTTCTTTATAATATCACGTGAAGTCACATTAACTATTTTTATTATTTTATTATTTTTTAGTTTTTGTTCATCTCAGACACGACAGCCCACACCAGCAATACAACAACAATAGCAATAACTATTGGGCCTTCTGTTTATCTCAGCTTCAGATGTTGTTGTACAATACATGTAGGCCTAAATGTGTACTATTGTGTAGATCCATTTTTTTATATTAAAATTATGTACTTTGTGTTATCTTGTACTGTGGTTTTTAATTTTTTTTTTATCATGCTTGTCTGTTGGTTATCTGCCATCTGGCGTAATAAATAACAATATATTAACTTGGACATTAGATGTTAAATTCAGTAATTAACGGACTGTAAAACTCGGCCTGAGGTCCGGTAGTTAGAAAGAGAGTAAACGTAAAGGTAAAGGTAAAATTATAATGTAGAAACATGAGGTAACGTTTTTAAAACGAGTATTTGCACAAATTTCACCTTCTTTTTTGATTAAACTGAAGGTGAATTTGGTACCTCCTAATTTCAGAGGGTAATCACTACAAAACAGGAAGTAAAGTTTTTTTGACCAAATAACACTGAATATATATTAAATTATTTGTGTACAAAATAAATTAAATGTTATTAATTTGAATGAATTTCGGGTGTTTCATCTCGCCAAATATATTCTAACCAAACTAATATAGAAACATCGATGTATAACAGCTGAAACTGTCTTAAATCTGCTATGAACCAGTGAAAAACGACGAACTAATTCACTTTAGAACCATTTTCATAGACTACAACAGTTCTAAAAGCCACAATCTTTATTTTTTTCAATTTAATTACCGTACCGGTATATAATCTTTGCAAGGTTTTGTATTCTGATTTGGTGGCATTCACCGGTTTTCAGGAAAATGAATATCAAATATTTATATAACTTCTCCATTTATTTAATTCTCATTGCACTTTTTCGTTAATTCAATTCATTTATAACAAAATGAATTTGATATAAATTTAAAAGTCCTTCTTGTGTCTCGTTGCCATGGGAACGAGCAGTGTGG
>JAQFZF010004164.1:0-10756 GCA_034695365.1 Enchytraeus norvegicus
GAAACCCTGTAAACATGTGACAGGCCTGTGTGAAAATAAAAGAAAGAAAAAAGATGCCTGATTAATATCACTTTAGAAAGTATTAGTATTGTTATTATTACAGTCATTACTATTATCATACCGCTTTATGATCATCATAGTCGACATCTTTCTCATCATCCTGATAGTCATCAGAGGACTCGTCAGTAGGATGATACTCAGGGTCGCTCAATTTCCCGTCAGAATCCTCAAAATCTCCAGATCCATCACCATCTTCAAAAAACTTCTGAGCTCCGATAAATGGCAAGGTTCTTCTTCTGAGTCCAGAACATTCCCCACCCCCCGGTAACTGTCCCCCATCACCTGAATCACACGGCACAGAAGGAATTATTTCATTAGATGTCGATACTGTTGGTTCACCCGATAAGAGATCTGATAAAGGGAATTCAGTTGTTTCGTGGGTGGTACCACTGAAGCTATTCAAGGCACAGTCATTTATAACGGCACCATCGCAATTTTCTCCAAAGATATTGTCAAATGTGTTACCAATAGTACTCTCCCACGCATCATCAATGGCTGATTGATATGGATTACCGACTGTGCCCGCATAGGCAATATCGCTGGGAATATCGTAAGCATTATCACTCACACATGAAGCAGATGGCACATGTTCGATATTTTCAGTTGAACTAACGACTGACTTCTCATTTTTTAATTCTGCTACCTTATCACAAATGCCTGGATTGTTCGGGCAAGGAATTTCAGTCTTAATGGTGTTATTATCATGTGAATTATAAGCTCTAACACTCGACAAACTATAACCATTCTCACCTGATATATCTGCATTATTCACACCCATTGAGTTATGAACACCAGTACCTCCTGAATGAAAAGCACTGACAGCCGTTACTTCTGAGACTTCAGCTGTAGAAGTATGATGATTGATATGATCGTTAAGCATTTCACTGTCACTTTCAACGCTAGTATCCGAGCCCTCGTCAGACGATAGTGTCACAAAAACCTCATTCTTGTTTGAATTCATGGGACATTTTGAAACGCTAGGCTGTAGTGAGTGATTAGTGTCTGTGTGGGGTAAATCATTATTTGAGGGATAATTAGACGATGGCACATCAGTCTCAATGTTGTTTGATGCAGCGTAGCCACTGTCTACAGAGTTTCTAGTTTGTAAAATGTTACCAGCGTGTTGAGCGTAATTTTGTTCAGAATCCATGACCTCATTCTCCGCAATTAATTCAGGATCACTATCTATATCAACTACATCATATCGCTCTACCATCTCAGTCTTTAACCTGTTTTGTAATGAATTGTTTTCTACACTGTTAATAACTCTATTGTCCTGTTGCTGATACGGGCTTACAGGAGGTCGCGGTGAATTTTGAATTGGATGTCGTACTTTTCTGATTTTACTGACATTTGGAGAGCATGGCAATGCGTTTAGAGTAGGTCGGCACCTAGGTGAATAGTTTTCAGATCCAAACGATGGTACTTCGCTTCTAGGTGACCAAACAGGACCTCTCTCATTGGAATTGAACCTAGGTGAACAAATCTGAGACCTTACTGGTACTCCTTTGTTGCTTAGTGATGAAGCAATTCCCCTTCCCTGGACAGAAAACCTTGGAGACTTCTGAGGATAACCTCTGTTACCAGGTAAAAATCCTGCTCCTCTTTCCTGAAATCTTGTAGGAGTTGAGCTTGGCCTCTGTGGATATGAAGGAGGTGTTGCCACTGGATGTGTAGGCCTCTCATCACACATCTGCTTGGTTGGAGTTTTCAATCCACCTTCAAAAACTTTGATTCCGCCATCGGGAAGTTTTCTCTCGTGCACAACTGATCTGCCATCACTTGAGAACCCATAGTTTCTATCTATTAGGGCTTTGTACATGATGTCCTGATCAACGGTGATGCTAATGGTGCCTGTGACATGTAAGCTCCTGCTGTACGATATTTCTTCTTTACATAATAGCATTACAGCATCGGACAGAAGCTTGTGAAATCTGTCCTGATTTCTCTTCATTTTAAACTCAAGTTTTCAACTAACAACTTAGCCTGATTTAGTCAGTATAACGCATCTAATTTTCTAGAAGACAGATGAATAGCATCAAAATCTGCTCAACAGAATTTGTCATATTTAAAATTCATAATGTTCAGAAATATAGATGTATAATTATTAGTCTGATTCATAATATAGGAACATTAGTTACTTCCTAATGAAATAAGTTTTCTACCTAGTATTCATCCTAATTATTTATCAGTAGGATATTCTGCATCTGATATTGCCTCTGATACACTTGGTTGACCATATGGAGGTACTGGCATCCTCTATAATAAATCACTTAGTCCTGATATTACCTACATTTCAACTAATAATTCCAGATTGACAGCTCTTATAAATATTAAATACAAAGTTAGGACCAACTTTAGTTGTGTGTGTTTACATGCCCACTGATTACGCTAATGGTGATTGTTTAGAAGATTACATTGAAGTATATTCTTCTATAACTGCCTTATATTCTGACTGTGCAGTCAAGCTTATTGTTGGTGGTGATTTTAATTGCCAATATGGGTCGAGATTTTTCCCAGCATTCAAAAATTTTTCAGACGAAAACAATTTAAAGCTAACTGATTTAAATAATTTATATTATATATTTAGTTATAGTAATGTGGATGCAAATAGTTTCACTTGGATTGACCACTTAGTGTGTAGTGATGCTATTGACAGTCTTGTTAATACGTGTGAAGTTAGTTATGAGTATGTTAGCTCAGACCATAAACCTCTGATCATTGGTTTCAAGGATTTGCTCCAACTCTCGATTACTTCATTCAATCATCAACCAATATTGATTCCGAAAGCTGTACCTGACTGGTCGCGTGCAGATGACTTGTGTATTTCTACATATCAGACTGTATTGTGTGATGAGCTCAGTAAAATTATTGTACCTAAGTTGTGTATGAATAATGATACTGATGTTAGTATAGCTCAGTCATGTTTTAAAGCTATCGATGAGTATTATGAAGCTGTAATATCTTGTGTTAAATATGCGTGTAGCACTTGTATCCCAACCAAAACAATTTCATGTAAAGATTATGTGGTGCCTGGTTGGAACGAATATGTGAGTGAGAGACACGCTGTTGCGAGATCAACCTTTTTGGATTGGGTGTACGCTGGGAAACCTCGTTTTGGCGTGTTATTTGATGCTATGAAGACTTCCAGGGCTCAATTTAAGCATGCTTTGAGGTACTGTAGAAAATGAGGCTACCTTAAGGGCTAATGCACAGGCTGAATCCTTGTCTGTGAAAGATTATAGCAGCTTTTGGAAGCATATATCTAAGGCTAGTAATAGTAATGCTTCAAAATATGCTTATGTTATTGATGGTTGCATTGGCGATGATGTTATTGCTGATCACTGGCGTGCTTCTTACGAACTATTGTACAATGATTCATCTGTTAGTGAATCTGTAAGTAACGTAAACAAACAATCATTTGTTGATTGCTTAGATATCTCGACTGCAACTGATTTTGTTATATCTGCTAACGATGTTTTACATACTTGTCGCACTCAAAAGATAGGAAAATCTCCCGGACCAGATGGAATTTCTATGGAGGCTCTTACTTTCGCTTGTCCTAGCCTATATGTTCATTTATGTTTGTTGTATAATATGTTTCTAAAATATGGCCATCTGCCTAAGGTATTCATGTATTCAGTAATGGTGCCTTTAATTAAGAATAAATGGCAATCTATCTGATCTTAATAACTATAGATCAATAGCAATTTCTAATGCCGTATCTAAATCATTTGAATCTCTCATTGCTAAATATATTTGTAGTACTTCTGAATATGATGGCTTTCAATTCAGCTTTAAATCAGGTCATTCTACTGGTCTGTGTAGTCGTGTGTTAAAGCAGACAATTGATTACTATAGGAATCATGGGAGTCATATTTTTACATGTTTCATTGATTTTAGTAAAGCTTTTGATAAAGTTAATTACTGGAAATTGTTCACAAAGCTGCTTGATGATTGTATTAACACTGGTATTATACGCATTCTTACATTTTGGTATGCCAATCAAGAATGTTTTGTTAGATGGCGTAATTCTGTATCCTCTTGTTTCCGTCTTGGTAATGGCACAATGGTAAGTGTCCGTAAGGCTTGTTATATTGATCAAGTTCAAATAAGTCAAATTTTGTTTACAAAGATGAGCTAAGACCCACTTTTTTCCAGACCCGACACATTAAATCACGTTCTCTTTGCATCATCGCTTCCGAGCGAGAAGCTGAGAATAAAATAGAGAACTGGAAATAGACTTGTGAAATATGGAATACAGTTTTTATACTTTTGTCGCGTAGTTCTTGTATCTAAAAGAAAGTAGTCGGGCATGCATGCCATTGTGCGCATATACGAGTACAATTATTCATGTATACATTGTATAGCCTTCTTTGCAATATAGAGTGTACAATGTAGGCCTGTTGAGCAGATACAAATTTAAATTAATGTAGAGACTAGAAAGACACCTCGGTAGAGTGTTCGCGTCAGAAGCGAGTGATTGGATTAGGAATCACAGGTCAGTCAACAAAATGAATAACCCCAGGGTGTCTGGAAGGTTTATCGTGAACCTGCGCTGGCTGCATTGCGCGCTATCAAAAGGCAAGGATTCGATTAATAATGTACGGTAAAAAATACAAATGACTTGAAAACGGCAATTAAGAAAGGAAGCTAGAAAATGCGTATGTCGTGTGTGTAAATGTATATTGACGTGTGCAAAAAGGACGTCAAACTGTTTTACAGCTTTCAACGATAGCCTACTACGTACGATACGTTACTGTGATAGTCTAGGACATGATTTCTTGAAAGGATATTAAAGTCTTCAGCTCATTCTTAAAACTCTTAATTAATAGACTCTGACATGAACTGTTAATGCCACTGAAGAAGTCATTCCACAGTCTAGGATCAGTTAATGGAAAGAATATTTTTTCCATAATAGACTGCTCTGGTTTTAGTAAAAACTAGTTATCGTTCGAGTTCAACCGAGTCACTGTGACATCATGGTGTATTGCCGTTTTCACACAAATTCGAAGCACGCATGAGCAGTAGAATGAAACACTTGCCATATATCTCAAGATTTTTAAAATCGACCTGGATATAGGCCTATATCGTAAAGCATGGAACTCTCCCAATGTAATATTATACGCTAAAGCTTACTAACGAATTCCATACATTTAGTTTACTGTTCATGATTTAAAATGAAAGAGATAAACTTTAACATTTTGGACTGCAGGTATGAGTACGTGTCAAAATAAGCTTGCGCAATGTTTGAGAAGCAATGATCACGATTAAAAATGCAAGAAAATAAATAAGAGCACGTAGACTTCAAGAGTTAAGTTAAAAATTAAATTTAATGTCTGTTTCCGTAGTCTACTGTCAGAGATGGACCCAGTTGAAACTAGAAATTCATACCCTTCTGCTACTCAAGCAAGTATTCTATTTGCTAGGCAAATTCAACCGGGACATGTACACCGTATCTTTTATAAGTGATCCACCAGCTGTATTTTACAGTTAAATCGTTACTAGTACTTCGATTCCTGTGAGATTTGCCCATCATAGAGAAGGACCAATTCTACCACATTCTATAAAATATCATTTCTATATCTTCGCAAACAAAAAAGTTATTGATATTTTAACATGACAGGGGTCCATGACCAGTTTACCAGTATTGAATTATATATGATGTCATCTGGCTGCAGTTAACTAAATTGTAATCTGTGAACCTATTACTGTGAAATTATCCGGTATAGTAGAACAATCAATTCTATCCAACATCATCAAAATGTTGAAAGCATATCTTTCAAAACAAAAAAGTTATTGATATCTGAGTATGATAGGGGTAGACAAGCATTGAAAAAGCATGTCTTATTTAACATGGCATAACGTTATGAAATTGAATAATTTCTCTACCCCTATCATACTGAAATACCAATAACTTATTTATTTTCGAATATATGCTTTCGAAATTTGGTGATGGCGGATAAAAATGATTGTTCTACAATGCCTGAAATTTTCACAGAAAATTTAAACGGTTCACAGATTACGATTTAGATAACATCAGCCAGATGACGTCGTATAATTCAATACTGGTAAACTGGTCATGGACCCCTGTCATTCATATCTAGCAATAACTTTTTTGTTTCTAAAGATATCAGGATGAAATTTTACAGCGTGTGGTAGAATTGGTCATTCTCTGTGGCAGGAAAGTTTCATTGGGATCGAAGCACTATCTATGATTTAAATGTAAAATATTACAGGCGGCTCACTTATAAAAGACACGGTGTAGAGTGGCAGGCTAGATATATGTCAGGAAATGCAAATTGGTAAATATAATAATTCTGTTTATTCTGCTTTGTTCTCTGCCTCCGTTCTTTACTTGTATTTTTTGTTGTATTTTCCGTTTTATGGGTTGTTTTGATATCTGATAATAAAACAACTGATTGATTGAATGATATAAAATGAAACTTATATAAAATGTGTTTGATGTGCATATTTACAGGACAAGAGTTCCCAACCGGAGAATTACGCATGCGTGATTGCAAGATCTGACTACAAAGATCTATTTAAACGAAAACTTTCAGAGTTTACAACTTCGACCTCTACACTACCTGCTCCAGAAAATAGAGAAGACTTTAAAGATTCGAATAATACTTCACTTAACAGAACTTCCTTATATTCATCTCGATCCGACCAACCTTTAGGATCATATTCGTTCGATAAACATTGGAATCCAGATATTACCTTAGTCAAATCATCGGAGGATAGTGGAAGAAGAAAACTAGGAGATGTAAATTCATTTCTTGGATTAATGGCCGTGACATAACGAAAAGTGCTAAGGGCTGATGCACTAATAACGCCCGCATACTAGCATGGGAGGATAGCTAAGGTGGACAAAAAGCTGAATTAACTAATGTAGAAATAACCAGAAGAGATCAGAGAGAGAGTTGGCATTACCTGTCATCCACTAAATGCAGGGTGCGAATTGCCGGGGGGGGGGGGGAGTCGAACCCACCATTTTGAACATTGGGAGGTCGGTTTTTAATAATTTTGACATATCAATTGTAAGGAAATATAGTCCGACCCCCCCCCCCTTTATAGTCGTTCGATCCCCCTGTTGAAATCGTTCAATTCGCACACTGACTAAAGGAGAACTGTTGTAGGAAAATCTGCATTTTTACCGACCCCGTAAAATATGCCACTATCGCGAGCGTATTTTCAGCAAGACTCCTTGAATATACAACTCTCAATTCAGCGGCATTACTAGGCATATTATGCATCTTTTGCCAGGTTGTAGTCCTATTTGTATACGCCATAGACCTAATTGAAATTTGACCCAATCAATCGATAGAAACATACAACTGATACAAGTTTGTTTTTATCAAATTAATTAATTATTGAATTATCTAGTTTAAAAAAAATCGAAATTGGTTATCCAGCCCGAGAATGTAGAGCTGAAAGAGTAGGCTATTCCTCTGTTACTTCACAGAAAGCGTCATAGAATGATTGCATAGAAAATACAACTCTGATCAGCAATTAATGTTGTGTATAGTAGGCCTACTGCAATCAGCGTAACACTGCCATTTGTTCCTTACATCGGCTTCGAGTGAGGAACAGAACGTTAAATCCTCATTGTATTGTATTTGCTCAACTTGTATATTCAAGATAATATAATATAGCTGTTTTATTATCAAAAGCGGTTTTTCATTTATCAGCTGGCACATAATTCCAATTCTCATCAACACTCATGCCATTGCTCACGCCATTGGCATAATAATAACATCAAAAGTGATGTTACATGATAGGCTGGTGATACTTAGAAATAATTTGAAACATGAACCTTTTATCCATCCAATAGGCTAGATTAACGGTCACATAATGCCATCTAGTATTGAGCGCATCATTAATCAATCAAATGAGATGAAGTGCAATGAATATCTTCCTATGTAAGCTTGCTCAATAAGCAGGATGTCACGGGTTCGAGTCCTAGCCGGTTCCTTCTCTCACAGAATCTTTGGATATGGAAACAGACGTTCAACGTAGCTTTACAGCTTTTCTTATTGGCTACAGTATTACTAGAACTTGTTTATAAAATATCTCTGAATATTTATACAGTTAGTATTTCAGAAATTGGCGAACATATCAATTTCTATGCATAAATCAGTTAAATCAAAACAAGCAAATAGTTAGTCAATAACTATATTTAATAGTATTTAGTAATCTAATCACTGCCAGAACAACAGCTAGTGCTAACATATTCCGATTGTCGCTTGTCATAGTAGAAATCTTAAAACATTATTTGATAAATCTTCAGTTCTACAATTACAATTAGCAATAAAATAAATTATAAATAGCTTTTGTCTTGGGCTAGTCATATAGAAAATTGATAGAATTGATAGATGTACTTCAACTGATTGGTTTTAGCAATGGAGAGTGAAGCAGCTTGCTAAAGGCTGCCATCTAACAAACGTCGAGATTGAATTTTGATCTGGTTTAAGAGTCATTTGTTAATCACTATACCACTGAGCCATCAATGCACACAACATAACAATAAAGAAAGGTTATACTGTTGCAATAATAATTTAATGTCCCTGACATCATCCCCGGACAAGGAAATGGACATTTAACCGTTATTGTTATAATAAATAATTATTTGCGGTTATACTTTGAAAAAGCATACACTATAATATTACATGTAAAAGCTAAGCAGCAATAAATCATCTAGTCACACAATTAGTAGTATAAACTCAGTAGGCTATTAACAAGTTAGTCAATTAGTCTCTGACAGTCCTTGGGTACGGAAACAGACGTTAGCTTTAACCTCCCTGACATCGCCTTCGGGTGAGGAACCGGATGTTGAATCCTCATTGATTGATTGATTCAAGCTTATGAAAATACAGAATAACCAATAAATAGCCAATTAATACCAAGCAATGAATATTCAACGCCAGTTTCTTATCTGCAAGTAGCTGTCAGTGACAGTTATTAATTTGTATTTGTACAGTATGAACAGTGTAGTAAGAGGCTAAAGCCGAATAGAACGTCAGTGTCGCGGCCTAATGGATAGATCAGTGACTGGCGGCCCCTGGGATTCGAACAGTGAACCAATAGAATCCGAGTCGACACTTGACCAATGTGCTATCGGCTCAGTACTGTGACAGATGTCGAAAAGCAAAGTAATAAGTTTATTTAATTCTAATGTGTAAATCACATAGATGTAAGTAACTACAGTATCACAAATGACATGCTGTTGGGACGTCCCTGACATTATCCCTGGATGACAAAAAAAAACATTGAACTTTTATTATTATTATTAAATTATGATAATTAATTTTAATCGATTTTTAATCTGTTGTATTCTAATAATTAAAGAAACGAAAAGAGCATTTCCATTAGCATATTATGTGAAAACTACAGTAATAGTACAACTTAAAACAACATTGTGCAAACATATACAACAGAACTTGCAGTTTCTTTGAAAAGCAACGACAACATTGATGTCAATTATTCCAACAAATATCTCGATGGACGAAGTAAAAACAATTCTTCTTGCTGACAGATTGTTCAGACAGATGTAACAATCAGCTGGATGGGCATAGAGGTTGCAGACCCTGACACCCACGTACATACAAGCCCCACACCTCTAAAGTGCACGATATCATCATGAAACATGATCATTACGCATTATTAATATGTGCCTAGCGCTCTTACATGTTGCATGATGCAGTACTTAGTGATAAATTGGTTATAAGGTTTTAGACATGATTTCTCGGATTTTTCAGGGAAAGAAACAACAAAAAAATTAGTTAATTATGAAAAGAAATATCAGTCCGAACAAGGGAAAAAATTCCTCCCGTCAACTTAATATCATTGTCAAGAAAGTTTTAGTAATCATCGGGATGTTAATTGATTATAGAATAGTAGACCCCTCACATACAATACAATGAAATATTGGATCAACATCCTTTCATAATCGTCTCATGAACAGAGCGTTTAGAAGATTTAGCAATCAGATGGATGTCAAACGCTCATACAATCAATCAATCAATGTGAATTTAACGTCCGTTTCATCATCTGACGACGACATCAGCGACGATGTTGTATACAAGAGCAACCCCCCCCACATACAATACAATGCAATACAACACATGATTGTAGAAGAAAAGGCTTCCCAAATACAATACAATGCAATACAATATATCATTAAATCACCTTCGGACGATAAATAAATACTCGTCGATTGATTTTGGATTAACATCCCTTCATGATCCCCTCGTCAGTCGATTATTTAGAAGGTTTTAGCGATGAGCTGGATGGCCATAGAGGCGCAGGCCGCAACACCCACGTACATACAGATGACCCTGGAGGGTTGGGGCAAGGGCACCTGGTAGCACAGGGTGTGCAGGAACCTGGAGGCTACAAACACTCTGAAGTGCCAGATAGCGAGAGTTGGGTTGGGCTTGCTCAGCACGTACATCAGTCCCAACAGGGCAAAGGCAGGAATGTTCTCCAGATCATTCAAGTGGTTTCTGCACAATAATTAAATTCAATCAATCAATTAAGAGAGTGATGCCTGATAACATCCGATATCAATATCTAAATCTGAATCTAAATCTGAATTTTTTACCTATCGCAATAATTTGAAAGCGCTGTTGGTTAAAGCGGAGAATGAGTTCTATTCTCTCAAATTTAACAAATACAGCAGTGATCCCAAAAG
>JAQFZF010004165.1:0-10753 GCA_034695365.1 Enchytraeus norvegicus
GACATCGCCTTCGGGTGAGGAACCGGTTGTTAAATCCTCATGGATTGATTGACTGATTGATTGACATACTGATCCGCAGTCGGAAACCTAACCGATCGTGCCACTGGCTCCAGCCATCTAGTCGTTAGCATAATTGTCTGATAACATAACGGCACGGATTGAGTTCTAGTCGAGTCAGATACTAAAACAGACGTTAAACTTTGCTTGCAGCTTAACTTAATTAAAATATTTAATAATTATTAATTAATTAACCAATTAAATTATAGTTATTTTTCAATAAATTCGTTACGTCATAGTAACTGTTATAGTATTAACTCTCCAACATGTTCACACATTCGCCAGGTGGCGACGGTTTCTCTCACACTTGCTCACACATTCGCCAGGTGGCGACGGTTTCTCTCTCACATGCTCACACATTCGCCAGGTGGCGACGGTTTCTCTCTCACATGCTCACACATTCGCCAGGTGGCTACAGTTTCTCTCTCACTTGTTCACACATTCACCAGGTGACGACAGTTTCTCTCACATATTCACACATTCACCAGGTGGAGACAGTTTCTCACATGTTCACACATTCACCAGGTGGCGACAGTTTCTCTCTCACCTGTTCACACATTCACCAGGTGGCGACGGTTTCTCTCTCACATGTTCACACATTCACCAGGTGGAGACGGTTTGTCTCTCACATGTTCACACATTCACCAGGTGGCGACAGTTTCTCTCACATGTTCACACATTCACCAGATGAAGACAGTTTCTGTCATACATTCAGTTGTACACAGATGCACAATATGGCGACAGATTCTGTCTCACATGTTCACACATTCACCAGGTGGCGACAATTTCTCTCTCACATGTTCACACATTCACCAAGGTGGCGACAGTTTCTCTCACATATGCACACATTCACCAGGTAGCGACAGTTTCTCTCTCACATATTCACACATTCACCAGGTAGCGACAGTTTCTCTCTCACATATTCACACATTCACCAGGTGGCGTCAGTTTATCAGTAGCGTAGTCAGGGGGTGCAGGAGGTTACTCAGGGGGAGCGGCCCCCTGAGACCCTTTTTCCGAGAATGGGGCCGTTTTCCGGAATTAAATTTTTTTTTAAAATTATACAAAAGGCCCATAAAATATCAATATTTCGACAAAAGTTACAAACAAAGAACAATTTACTATAGTATAAAAAGCAGACCAGGCCAATATGGATTGTAATATACCGTCTGTAGGCCAATAATTATTGTGAAGGGCCTTCTCTGAGGCCGTGAGGCCTTTTATAGGGCCGTGGGGCCTTAAATTTCTGGGAACGTGGGACCTATTTAATATTTTCTCGCTCCCCTGGTGTCAAAACCTGGCTACGCCACTGCAGTTTATCTGACAATCATGTTCACTCTATCTTGTGGTCTTTCACACAAAGCAGGGACTTGTAATCAATCACTCACTCATTCAATCAAGCAATCAATCAATTAGTAGCTTTCATGTAGCGCATTCTTAATTTGAGTCTCAGAAGCGCTATATAAATAGACCTACACTTACATGTATTCATAAGTCTAAAATTCTAAAACAACGGACAACAACGCTGTGAAAACTGATGCCAACTATTTTAACTTATTCACATATTCAGGTCCACATATATAACCGCGGAAGATATGTAACAATTGTAACATGCTACTATACATAACAACAACCAATTCAATATACGCAGTGCTTGAAATTGCAAGATACCATTATTATGATCACATTCTCATATTAAAGTTATAACATGTCCAAGGATCAATGTGTAATCGTCACGTTATGATAAAACGTTGAGAATTTATGTGCAATTGAAGTTAAATATCAAAGGTAAAAAATCACCGAATCAATAGTGACTCCGTGCGAAGCTGATCCTATTTGTAATCGCCTTCAGCACACAGGTGACAAGTGTCGTTAATCTACCCACAGGGTCGACAGCCTGACTTTCCATCCATTACGATGCCAGACAAGTGTTTAGCTTTAACCGTCGCAATCTCCTGAAGTAGTCGCCTACTATCTGCTAACTGCTTTCAATTCAAGAATTGGAAGCAGTTAGTTAGATTCAAGCTCTCCATTCCCACGAAGGAGTAGTTAGCTTAATTGGCCCGTTGTACCTCCGAGATTTTACCCTTTGATTGATTCAACTGGGAATCGAAGCCTGGACCTTCTGTGAAAAAAACTGACCGATGCGCCATTATTAAGTTGCGTGAAATGATTGGTTTCGATCAATTTGATAACTTTTTATAGGTACATATTTACATCCCTTCGGTCTATGTATTAGGAGGAACGCTCTGTGCCTCTGGCGGTATTGAACCGCTCGCTATCAGTTGAATATTCCCACTGAAAAGTCTCTGACATCGCCTTCTGGACGAGAAACTGACGTTAAATTCCAATTATTTTGCATGTACAGTATTGTTGTACACCTAATATGATATATATGTATTTACATTTGACAGAAATTTTAGAAATATTGAAGAATCAGTCGCTTATGGTCGTTTCACTTGGTGAAACTAAAATTAATCCAGATTATAGTTTCAAGGTGTTGGATCCGGGAAACTTGAGAATAGACCAACTGCAAAACTGCACATACTTCGTAAAAGCTGACTAATGCAGATACTTCAATCTGAGGAAGGCACAGGGTAACCACCTCGGAAGTCAGAATCGATATTACCAATATAAAGGTTACATTTTCGGTGTGGTAAAAGCATAGCCTTTTTAAAGGGATCATCTTGATGATCGATGGAGTGCTCACTAATGAGCGTGATAGCAGACTGTGTTTCAGAATATGTACCTTGGACCTGCCATTTGGCAGTGCACTAGAGATAGATAGAGTGATATATAATAGCATCATTTACTGTTTATATTTTGTTATATGCATGTAGCCATGCTGTCAATGTCATTGCCTGATAATAATCTATTAAAGGCTTCTCTAAGTAGCCTAAATACCGTTAGGCTAAGTTAAGAATTGGCTAATTATTTTCTTGTTCAATGTCTTCCTAATCATGATATTAGATTTTTCTAATCACTGGCATTTCGAGGCTTCACAGATTGCGCATTATGTTCTGTGTAAGTAAAAATAGCTTATATTACGTGTGCAATAACCTATACATGTAAATGTATATTCAAATATATTATGGTCTACCATTCTGGCAGGTTTATGGAAGGCTATGATACTTCTTTTTTTATTTGTCAATAGTAATAATAGTGTATGATATTGATCTCGCCAGATGGCGAGATACCCGGGATTCGTTCCAAATTCGTCTAGATAGTTGCAGCCGCCAGAGCGTGTCTTGGCAAATGTACACAGGTTGCTGCTATTGTAACAATGGAGAGTAAAGTAGCTTACTTAAGGCTGCAACGCAAAGGGTCTCTACTGGGCATAGAACCCGCGGCCTCGTGATTCAGAGGCAGCAGTACTGTCATTAGACCACCGAGTCTCTTCACTTTTCAATGCCCCACTGAGAAAGTGTCATTCTTGTATTTCATACTGTCGCAATAAGGGATAGCCACCAGTGGAAAGCCATGATTGCCTAACTCTTGAATGAATATGGCACCTAGAGAGAGAAGAGAGAGAGAAAGATATGGAGAAAGAGAGGCAGAGAGAGATAGAGAGAGAAACAGAGAGAGAGAGAGAGAATGAGAGAAAGAGAGAGAGACAGAGAGACAGACAGATAGACAGACAGAGAGAGAGAGAGAAAGAGAAAGGAAGAGAGAGAACACAGTAGGCCTAACTGTTTCTGTTGAGAGCTGTCTCGTAGCTAAAATGGTAGAATTAATAAAATCTTAAGCTAAGTGTAAAATTTTTAATTTTGAGTGTCTCAACAGCAGATATGGCATAGCCTCTTTCAAATCTCTGTATGAAAATTAAACGGGCATACAATATTAGAAATACTTGTTTTACATGCACTTGTAACTGTCATAGAATTGTACTGGATCAATAAAATACGAGAATTTAGTCAAATTTAAATTTCTGCCGACCCAACCACTCGACAAATTCCTAATTACTGCTGAAACCAACTCGTATTGAGTTGACCCATGAACAACAAATTAGGCTGCTCGTCGTACTATGCTCGTCGTACTATGCTCGTCGTACGATTTATGTTCCCTACTCAATTACATGACCTAATTTTTTACGGTTTCGTTGTTATATATCATGACCTATTCTAGCGTGTATTATTAATTAAAGCGTGTATTATTAACAGCAGAAAGTGCATATAAAAATGTAAAGTGTGTATTATTAAGAAAGCTCAAAAGTGTGCATTATTAATAATTTCCAATTTTTTTTAAATGTGCAAAATGCTTTTTTCGGAATTTTACCTTCTGGGTATGCACTGTGAAACACTGTGCGTTGGGCTTCCCCTCAGTCTCTACCACCCCCCCCCTGCTCGCCAGTTCGTTCCAGGTGGGAATTTAACTGCACGGGACCGAAAATTGCAAAAGTGTATATTATTAAATTTTTCTTAGAATAGCTTATGTTATGTATGCCACACATTTTATGTCATATATACCTTCATTTTTGCTGTAATATACACAATAATATACAATGCGATAAGGATTTAACGTCCGGTTCATTATCTGACGACGATATCAGCGACGTATCAAGTTCTTTCGCTGCATCCGAGATGCATGAGAACAGGCACGCCGATTGATAGCTACTAAGTGCAGATACACGATTAACCTTCATATCACCGATTGCACACCCGCGCACATGGGGTGCTAGGTGTGTTATCATTAGATTTTGTGCGTTCTTATTTCGTGGCTGATTTGTGTTTTGAATCTGCGAAGTTTTCCATCGAATACTTGAATACAGGCGAACGCTTTATCAATTGTTCCACAACCCTATAAATTTTAATATTCTCTCCAAAGGAACAAATTTATAGAAAGGTTCGGTGGCGGATCTATAAATTTTTGAGGATGGGGCCAAACTTTTTTTAAACCCTGCATTTTTTCTGGGGGGGGGGACGGCTGCTTAAATTGAGGCTAATTGAGGGGGCATGGGTCCAGAATTTTTATTTTAATGAATCAAATTGCAATAATTTCTAAATCGAGGGGCCATGTCCCCCCCACAGGTCTGGGGGACCCTCCCCTCCGGCCTCCACTAAATCCTTTGATGGAAAAGTTCACTCGGATAGAACTATTTTAAGAATCTTTGTATCCGATAAGAATTGCTGCACCATAAATAATGCATGTTATTGATGTTATGGACTGTTATAGGCATTGGCAAATTCATGTTGATCTACATTTTTACATCACTTCATAATATATATTGTTCGTACTGGAAATCGAGCTTTGTTATGAGAGACACCACTTTTATACGAGTAGGCGTGAGAATCTAAAGTAGTTATCTCCACTACAAAGAGACGGCCGAGTGCAGAACAAATTTAATCTTGCGCCAATGTTTGAGAGGCGGTAGTGAATTATTTCCATGTCATCCCGAAATTTTGTCTGCAGCTCATTTGTTTTTGATCTATGAGCCAGTGGCGTGGCTGGGGGAGGGGGCCGCAGGGGGCGACACCAAATGGATAGAATTTGTGTTTACATCGCAAAAAAATATTTATACAAATCACCGAAAATAAATTATTTCTCTTTGTATATTAGAACTATAGTTTCCGCCGGCGAGTATAATGTTGTAGCCTTGCGAGAAAGGGGGTGCTTGGGTTTTTCGAAAATAAATTATTTCCTCGCACTGCCGTCGATACCATTAAGAGAGGGAGGGAGGCCATGGTGTCACACCCCTCCCCCCAGAGTCTACAATCTGGGGGTGACACCATGCATGACCACACAACACCAGGTGACACCAAACCTAGCGAGGCCTCTGCTATGATCAGTGGTTAAATTGGTGCGAAACGTCGTGGTAGGTCCAAATAAAAATAACTATCAGCTTTCCGGAGCTCTACCTTCAGCGTTCCGGGGTCCAACCCAAAGTAATGGGGCCCTTGAACATTTAACAGTTCCAGGGCCCCTTGATTTCAAATTTAACCACTGATTACTACTCTACCTGCCTCTGGAGAGCAGGAATTAAATAGTAGAATGTTTTATAAAATATCTTCCACTTACTACAAAAAGTTTAAAGCATTTCTCTCTCTTTCTCTCTCTCTCTCTCTCTCTCTCTCTCTCTCTCTCTCTCTCTCTCTCATGGCCGGATTACCCACTAGGCAAACTTAGCAAATGCCTAGGGCCCCGCGCTTTTAGGGGCCGCCGCGACCAATTTTTGTTAGATATTAATTACTACTTTTAAATTATAAAAATAGTTGAACGTTGTTGTGAGTCTTAGCTAGCTGAGTTGGCAACTTGAAATCGCAACCATTTGAAATTTCAATTCTAGAAATCACTACCCTTTGCTTAGTTTGGGATACAATTCTACAGCGTTTCAATGCTACCAGAAAAATATTACAGAGAGTTAACATTCATTTGTCTGCTTGTGTCAGTCTCTTTGAAAGCCTGCAATCATGTTAGAGTTTTATTCGTACTGAAGATGCATTCATATCTACCGAGGATGAAGCATGGCTGATGGTAGAGGGTTTCAGTTATCGTCCAGATCACCAGGTAGCAAGGAAAAGGAAGAGATTATTCGACCAGGTAGATTTTGAGGTGCAGCTCGGTCCAAGGGAAGTATTTCGAGCATCGACTTTTCTATCTACAGGGTAACGCAAAGAAAAACACCCCCCTAGCGAAATCTCAATAACTTCGTCAAAACTCAAGATTAACAAAAATATTTTGCAGACTTATAGAGGAGGATTTTTGACATCTATCCTCCAAATTTGATCGAAAAATATTTATAAATGAAAAAGTTATCGAGTTTCTACAAAGAAATTGAAAAACTAATTAACAAAGCTTATATCAACAGGCATTCATTCTTTTTTATTGAATTTTGGCTTTGAAGAGGGCCGTTTGTTGTTAGTGGCGATTCTATTTGAATAGGTGTTCAACGTGACCGCCATCTCTTCGAATACGCGCTGTAACCTATTTCGGAATGCTAGTACAGCCAGGTCGATGAAAGCTTGTGGCAAGACCTCCCAGAATGACTGCAGCACAGTCTTGATTTCAGCCTTGTTGGTTGGTTTAAAAACAATATGTTTTTTGTATATTACTTTACAAGTGACTACCGCATATATTTGACATATTATTTCGCCAGATGGCGCATTGTTTATTTTATTGTTTATTTTTTCTTTCCATTCCGGATGGATTGCTCCTAGCCTTTTAGAAATGAACACTTTATACCGCTCAAGTATTTTACCCCAGACGTGGTAGTTGAGAGGTTTGATTTCGCGTGAATTTCGTGGCAACTCAACCGTCTTGACGAACTCCCGCACAATGCTGTTCGATCCATTCTAGTGCCACCGCTATTGGAATAAGCTTTGTTAATTTGTTTTTTCGATTGTTTCGTAGAAACGCTGTAACTTTTTCATTTATACATATTTTTCGACCAAATTTGGAGGGTGGATGTCAAAAATCTTCCTCTATAAGTCTGCAAAATATTTCTTTTAAATCTTGAGTTTTGACGAAGTTATTGAGATTTCGCTAGGAGGTGTTTTTTTCCTCATCCTGTACATATAGATGGATAACTTAAACATACCTCAATCGATGATTGTTTCGATGACGAATATTATATCAAGTCTTCTTCAAGCCGCTCAGCTACCTGCTAATAATAGAAACATATTATTTGTAGATAAAGTAATAAAAAAACGACGTCCCAGATATCGTCGTCAGATGATGAAACAGACTAAGTCCATATTGAATTGTTGTTGTATTGTACGTAGATATACGAATATATTCGAAATATATTTCACAGCAAAACAAGGATTAACTTTCCTGCTTCTGAATAACCTACGCTCACTACTAGTCAATCGATCAATATCAATGAGGATTTAACGGAATTCTTTTTGAATATTGATCTTTAGAATAGCCCCTATCATTGTGTTAAACTCCATTATAGAAAAGACTCAAACTCTATCTGCTTCTAATTTAGGATTTATTATTGTTGTATCGTATATTATGTGTATTTCTAGCTTGTAACTTTGTGCGTATGTCACAATGAAGTTGCTAATAAACTACTACTACTACGTGCATTGCACATACTGAATGGGATGACTAATAATATTGTATGCCACTCATTAGTTTGTATTTTGTCAACAAATTGTAGTCAATACTGATTGGTTAAAAGCTTGCAGCCGAAAGCAAATAAGAATTTAATGCCAGTTTTGCGGCCTGGAGGTTATAAAGGCCTACATCACAGAGTGCTCCCGGGTCACTTTTCATTGACTCGACCCGTCAATCTATGGAACCAACCTGACCTGCAAGAATATAGCTTTTCTTGGACCCAACCTGACCCATGTTCCAAATTATGCTTTTAGAGAAAAGTTTTCACTTACAGCTTGCACTAATCGAATATATAGTTCTGATAGAGCCATAGCTTCAAAGGTTGCTGGGGCGCTCTTACAGTGTATGTTAATGTACTTTATGCATTTTATCATAAATTTGTTTTAACAACATCTTAGTTATGGCAGGCCTATCTATTATATGCTTGTTTATATCCATACCTGACCCGCGCCTTGATTAAAGAAGCTTAGCTTAGCTGTGATCCGACCCGTTGATGACCCGACCCGTTGATGACCCGACCCGTTGATGATCCGACCCGTTGATGACCCGACCCGTTAATGATCCGACCCGTTGATGACCCGACACGACAACAGATCTGAGCACTAGTAGCCTATATCAGTACAGGTGGCCAGGCCCCACTGATATTTGAATTATTCACCTATTATTATTATTATTTTATTTAATTTATTGTTATAGAACCCGGTTGAGACACTTAACCAATGCGCCATTGGCTCAGTGATTGTATTCTTCATCATAGTATATAAATTATAGAATAAGATATAAGTACATATAACTTTAGGTGTTTTTATTGTTCAAAGTAAGCCTGGAGATGATTGGATTGATTGGTTAAGCTTACTTGATTGTGTTTGAGATGATCCTGACATAACATTCAGTTGAGAAATGCGACTTTAAACATTGATTAATTGATTGAGTGAATGATTGATCGATTGAGTGAATAAACTGAAATAACTGATAGATAGATTATGGGTACTAGATTCAAGTAGATTGATTAATCGATGCTTCATTTTGGTCTAAATAATTTGGTTGGATAGAGCATTTGTTGGGCCAGCTTTCCACTGACTGTTATTGTCTGCGAGTTGTGCTGACTCCTGAGCACTGTGTTTATATTTCAACTTCTGTCGAGTGTTTAAGTTTTTCCTGAGTTCTTATCCACAGTGGTTTACAGTGGTTTCATTGATACTGTTTATGCGGAGGTCTGTTGTTTATGCTGCTGCACTTTATTATAGCCATCAGTCCATCGCATATTCATATACTAACCGCTAACATAGGAACAGAAATATTTAAGCTAACATGTAGGATGCCTATATATTTGCCGAGCTCTGTGATAATTGTATAAAATTTTACTTTCTGAAAGCTTCTGTTCAACTCGAGATATTACATAATATTATTTTGAACAGTGTAAGCATAGGCTTATATCTGAAATATAAATTATTTTAATTAAAATTATATCGTTGTAGTGCACTTTTTTATATGTTCTTATATTTGTAAATGTGTACGGAATTCTACATCATCATGGGATGGGACTGTACTGGTTCAGTTCACGGTCCTCACGGGTTGCCTGTATTATGTCAATAGGAAATAACGATTGAACCGTCATCAAATCCGTCGTCGGCATATTTACAAGTGGTACTGTATGATTAAGATCATAAACTTTAGAGAGTGATAGAAAACTTACTAACATCCATCTGGTCATTCTAAGTACATGTTTATAATCTATATGTATCGTACTACTACCCTGTGAATTTTAATTAATTCTGTGGAGCGCAAATCATTATAGGAATAATTGACTGAAAACTGTCACTTTCTAATGATAAACATGGGCGAGACGAAGTTCTGTGAATCCAGCATGGCCGAGCCCTAGTTATTGACGTATTGGCCCTGCATTGCACAATAATCAGTGCAATTCGACCCAATATCGCTCTAAACCGTTAGTCTCTAGTTTCTCTATATAGGCTAAACTTTCTGCGCTTAACCTCTTGACCTCGTAGTATTATCACATCCTGTGACCAATCTCCACTGCAGTATTTTAAAGTCACAAGCAACAGTTGTAACAGCTGCTTGATATTCTACTAAGAAATACAATACTTATTTACTATCTAGAGTTTTTTTTAAAGAAATTGATAATTAGTTCCAAGATATTAACAACAATTCTGAACTACAAATCTGAAAAGGCTAACTTTAGCCAATATTTAATGTTAGCATTTGCGACCGGAAATTCACAATATAGGTGAGTCCTGGGACTGCATCTGACTGCATCTGAGTTAAACAGGGCGGAACATCTTAACCAATGTGCTACTAAACCCAACCAGTATATTATGCATGTCCTGTGTATGCAATGAAAATTGAAAATGTAGCCAACGCAATTTGATATCTCTGCAATCTTACTATTTGCTGGACGGTGAAGGAAAACGTGCAGTCAATGACATAGGCGGATGAATGGTGTCCGGATTTGACGCGATTCTCTGGAGACAGAGTGGCCTGGGAGTGGGACAGGAAGATAACTCGATTAGTTACAGTAAGCTTACAGTACCTGATCCTTTTCCTGATATAAAATATTCATTAAATACACGATAGGCACTAACTCTATTGTATTAACTCTATTGTATTAACTCTATTG
>JAQFZF010004166.1:0-10753 GCA_034695365.1 Enchytraeus norvegicus
GTTTTAAATATTGGGGGGGGGCTGAGAACCGAAGTTAGGGCGACTTACCCCCCTCCTAGTCTCGTCCCTGCTTTCGGCCGTATGCAATGAAATTCAACCAATGGCCTTTATTTATACGCACATTTAGTGTTTTTGATGTTACTTGACAGTGTAACTGTGATGTGATTAATGAGTACAAATATATATTTTAAAAAGAAAAAAATCATTGAAACTTATTTCAATAAAGAATCAACCTGATTCCAATCATTCGATCATACAATTAATATAGGCTACTGTTAGATTAGATCTCGTGTTGGGTTCTTTAAATGTGAGCAGAATCTGACCAAAATCTAACGTTAACACTGAAGGAAGGCAACTGAAAACCGCCTCTGGACCAGGTTAATTAACTCGAGGTCGATGGAAGGGCAACCCTTCGATCGACGTCGAGTTAATGAATTTGGTTCCCTCGATAATAATGCATGTTAAAAAATAATTCCCCCTTCCCCTCAAAATTCTTAGATCCACGATTTGGCATAACTAAACAACGTTTAAAGCCGAATTTAACTTCAATTTCATCTCTCGTAATGGATATTAGTGACGGACGAGCCTCTGATTCGAACCCCGCACATACTGATCCGCAGTCGGAAACCTAACCGATCGTGCCACTGGCTCCTGCAAAATAACTAAGATAACTGCATCAACTAATTAAGATACAATGTCATTAATATCCCGTTACTACTATTGCGTATTAGACATTAGCCCTGTTAGGCTAGATTGTATCAAGTGTTGTGGATCTGATATTTGTCTAGAAGTTTTCAGTCTTTGTTCTGCTGAGCAGGTACCGTTACAAAGACAGGATGTAATTAAGCTACAATTGATGGTCTATTTGAAGCATTAAAAATTATTGATTATGTAGAATTTGAGAAAGCATGCAGCAGAATTTAAACTACAACAATAACTTACTATAATTCTTATATCAGTAAGCCGTGTAAACCTCAAAGTTTGACATTTTAAAAGTCTACCTACAAATTGGTAGTTCAAACCTTGAGAAGAAAGGATTTAATAGCCACAGATGGATTCATCCTCAGCAGTATCTCACGGCCTACAAGGCGTGGGTCACTTATCTATGGATGGCTATTCTCCTTACACCTCTAAATCAATGTTCAGTGTTAAGAACCTCCTAGACCTCCAGGATAACAAGGACTTGATGCTCGGACCTGGCCGGATTAATTCTGACATTCCTAACGACGATCTCACGGGACTGAATCCCTCTCATCACAGAGGGACCCCTAGCGGACCCTACCTGCTGCCCCCGGGCTGTGACGACGGCAAGGCCTCCCCCGGGGTCATGCCCGAGGTCCTACCGATCACACCACCTCGGTACGGCAGCGTGACGGGTCTGAACGGGTCTGTGGGGGGATTGAGCTCTGACCTTCAGTACTCTAGCACACAGTCTCTCATGCAATCAATGGTGAGCTCTGGACCCACGGGTAATGGGATGTATGGAGACATACAGTACACCAAGTACTTACAAATGATCGATCCCATCATATACAGCGGTGAGTGCCTCTAATCTACATGCATAATAATAATCTATGAACTTAAGTGATATATAAAGAGGTTGGAAGCCATGTTCAGCCCTATGTGGAAACTAGGGCTCTACCAAAAAACTCATTCTTGCTATTCGGTCGAAATAGGTTAGTTTGGTCAACTATTCGATGGAATGCGAAAATTGAAAAAATAGGTCTACCAATCATATTCAATGTAACCTAGTTTTTGGACTCTAGGCCTTCTAATGTTAATATTAAAGCAACTTAAAACAAGAGTCAACAAACAGATAACCTCGGATGTCTGGTTGGTTTATCGTGTACCTGCAGCATTGCTGCGCTAAGAATAGGAAAGGAGCGATTAATCCTGAAATTTAAAAAACAGAAACTAAGAAAGGAAACTAGAATTTGAGTATGTAATATGAGATGATATACCGAAAAAAGTAGGCTGAACAGGTTAATCCATGTTAAGTTTATTATTATGGAATGATTCGCTAGTTAATGAGAGAGTCCCATCATGCAGTCCACTTACGCAACAGATTAGCAATAATTGTGTTTTATGAAACAGTCACGTGACCGGTCATTCGGTATTCGGTCATCTTCTAGTCGATCGGTACTATTCGATCGAGTAACGAATAGCGGTGTATCCACTATTCCCCTCCCAAGCGAATGCAAAGCGATTTTAGGTACCGTAACATCCCTCCTAGAATCCCAATCAATCTCATATAAAGATTGATAGGGATTCTAGGAGGGCTGTTACAATTTGACTTGATCAGATATCCCTTATTAATTTAATTCACCACGTTGACTTTCAGTGTTACAATAGAACGTCTCTTATTCGAATGTATCAATTGCAACTTCTCTCAAGATAGTCTATTCAGTTTTTTATGGCATAATTGAATTATGACACTGATCCTAAATAAGGATACTGATTTAGAGGTCGACCGAATCTATTTTTCGTTTTCGTTTTCGGAACCGAAAAAAACATGAAATCTATTATTCGGCCTTTTCATTTTGCCGCAACAATATTTCCTTTTTCGGTTTTTTATTTTTCGGCCAAAAAAAATATTTCCTTTTTCTTTTTTTCTTTCTCGGCCTAAACCGAAAAGAATTCAATTTGAGCGGAGTAAATATTCTATAGGTTAATCAAGTGGATAAATGTTACTAACATGCATGTTTATATAAATCCAATGTCAGATTTTGAGTTCATGATAGTACCACTGCACACTAAGATGAAAAGTGTCGCTAAATATTAGGCCGCAGTTTATTACATTTTACAATATGATGCTGGCAACTTAAGAAAGTAGACAAAATAATAGGTTTAATTTTGTTGGATATGCCAATATTTATATTTTCAACATTATTATCACTTATTTATCTACCTCTGTCACGGTTATTAAAATGAGCTGTTACAGTAAGCAGGATGCCTATTGTCCAAATGTCAAAGCCACATATTTATTTTCACATTTTCTGTCACTCGCTAATGAGCATAGCGTTGATTTACAGATTTTGATCAACTGATAAAGATTTAAACATAATTATGTGTTCATCTAAAATGTAGTCTTTAACACGGACAAATTATGTGCATGAATATATGTAGTGTCATACATGTGTATAAATGTATTAACTACTGCGTATTCTATTTTTCGTTTTTCGGCCAAAAAATTAGTTCCTTCTTCGGTGTTTTAATTTTTCGGACGAAAAAATATTCCTTTTTCATTTTCTTTTATTTTTAGGCGGAAAAATTTTTCCTTTTCAGTTTTTTATTTTTCAGTCGAAAAAAATATTTCTTCGGTCGACCTTTATTGGCCAACTGATTTATGCATATATACATAATACCGTAACCTATGTATGGGTGTATGCTCCGAGACACTTTTTCTGAATTCCCATGGCTTGAGCAGTTGTCCAAAGAGTGGCAAGATCATTAAATAGACCTAGAACTCACTGCTCTTGCCTATCTTGAGTAGGCCTCAAGCAGCTTACTATAGGCTGCAACTCTTGGTTGTCAATTATGAATACTGAACTCGAGATCGCTGCTATCAATATTGGCTTTGCTATACACTGACTGTGATTATGCATTTAAAAGGACCAAATCCAAATTTAACTCCGTTTGTTTTGCTCTAAGGCGACATCGCTGTCGGAGATTCGACCTGCGCATATATCATACGCGGTCGAGACGCTTTGACCAATGCTTCACTTGGTTCAGCCTGTAAGGCTGTGCTACTATACATGCTTCTGCAGTACACACGACTCACCTCTAATGTTTAGGTGAAATCACTTACTTATGCCTATATGTAGGCCTAAAACTTACACTTTCGGACATTATGGATGCCCATGTAGTTGCTTGTTGCCCGAGTGTGTGACGATTACTTGTCAATGATGATTACCTGACGATTACCAATTACCAACTACCAGTGAAACGATTGTTATCAACACGGCCTGATTCTTATGGCGCATAGACGGACAACTACATTAACTGATCATGTCTATTTGATATAAGAAAGTTCAGTCTCAAGTTGTTTGAAAATTAAACAAAGTTCAGCGCCAGTTTCTCATGCACAGATTATATAGTAGCACGACACTCTGTCCAAGTGCAAATAAGAACAATACAGATTACAACAATCAGAGAAGTGTTTGCTCGTAATCAATTAGCTGGTTACCTGCTGGCATGTAAATGTGTGCGCTCTGCTTCATTTATGAAAACCAATGATTGATCGAAGCAACACTTAAATAATTTCCTATAAACTCAGTCAATCTATATTCAGACTCGGGGCTAATCAAATTGTTCTCCCCTGATGTCCACTTACGCGTTTCACTTTCACAGCTACTCTATTTCACTCTCACAGTTACTCTATTCAGCGTTTCTTTATCTACGAGAGTGATTTTAACGGAATTAAATATTCCAGAAATACTGATATTTGGTTAGTCATATGGATCTACAATTCTTTCATCATTTGTTAGCGAAATCGCACAGTTTTAACTATCAAAATATTTTCAACCGACACTTGGTTACCTTTCTTTTGCTATTTATTGCAAAAATTCACTCAGTCAGTGTCTAATCAATGACCCGTTACGAACGCTGGCAACCGCTAGACTCGTGACAGCTATATAATAATTATGTACGGTTTATTCTTTTAAAATATTCTCTCTTTTCGTATTACATAGTTTAATAATATTAAATTAGATCTGGCTAAACACTGAAGAGATTGCATTATATATTTTATATATTAAAGCTTCAAATTGATTGATCTATATATCTTATATATATTTTCTATTTGTGTCTAGAATACGACTACAATCAGCTTCTCGCCGGTACAGTGACGTCACACCTGGACTCAGCCGCTGCCCAGGACCACACCCCGGACCCTTACTCCAGTGGCGGGTACCTCGTCCACCAGTCCACACCGGATCAGATCCTGCAGAGATACGGTGCCAATCCACTTCTCTCATCGGTAGCTACAAGCGCTCTATCTCTACAGAACTTTACATCTTCAATCAGTACCCCCGTCTTGTCTTCCACATCGATGTTGGTCAGATCTTCAGGAACCACGGCCTTGCAATACCCCAGCGTCAAGCTAGAACCAAAGTTACAACATTCCGTCGTTAAGTTAGAACCAAAGCCGATTAGAAAAGAGCGAGATGATGATGATGATGACGATGACGATGATAATGATGAAGATGATATGGATTCTGACGGAAGTTGCTCAGAATCGAATAAGAAATCCAACGGCAACGTGAGCTCAAGCTACAACAATAACAGCAGCAACAACAACAATAACAACAACATCAAATCTGGCAACAATAATAGTCAAGGTAATTTTATGATGCTATCCATCCAAGTAGGTTATTTCATACAACCGTCTATTTTATTTTATTGTTAATTTAGATCTTGGCTGGAATTGTACTCTCATTAATATTTCCTTCTTCTCTTTTGTACTTTTTGATGTTCCTTGGATGGAAATTCTGCATAATACAGTCCTTAAAAAACAGGCATGGAAAAGTGATTTGGCAATTCATTCCGATAAATTGTGAAGAATGTTGATATCACTGTTTATGAATTTCGTAGTCTGTTAATCAAAAAATTTAAATAGAGCGCTCTTATCTTAGAAGCGCTTTGACCAATCAAACCAAAATATCCGATCCTGCCGTAGGCCACAACCGATGTAACAAGGCCTCTACAAGTTTGAAGTTTGAGTGACGTATAATTGGTCTTGCAGACAATCAATTAATCAGGATTGAGCGTCCGGTTCCTCACCCGACGACAGTGTCACGGACGTCCCATAACTGTTTCCGTTGACATAAACTCAAGAATGATAGTCATTACGGTAGATCTCATTTTCTGTCATTTCTTGGTATGACAGTCACTGAGATTGCAGCACGTGCAGAGTTGGATTGCTATTGATTGCTTTTATATAATAATATAGTCCTCCACTTGACACAAACGGCCTGACTCATTTAATGTAAGAGTACGTAAGGCTGTTAGGGAGCGCAAAGCAATAGATTGCTCCTTTATGCTGAATAATTAAAAGGTGTCCATATTGTCGCCGTATAACTAATGCAATAATTTTACAATCACCGAATCTGTTCTCTGCCGAATCCGTAACTTTCTACTTACTGGGAAGGAATACTATCGCTTGAGCTATGCAAATGGCAAAAAAAAATTATAATATAATACGACTTGGGACTGATGACTCATGTGTTTCCTACTTAGACCTGTTTAATCAGACTCTCTTGCCCTGGTTACTGGACTTGCAATGTTTCGGATCTCGCTTTCTCCTCAGTCTATGCATTGACAAGTGTGTTCTGGTGGTATGGAACTGCATTCAGCTGCAATGCATAGGCTGCTTGAGACTTCCCTTACAACGCCGTCTGGTGATGAATCGGACTCTGAAGTCTCATTGTATTGTATTATGTATCAGGTTGCATGCTTTTGCACAAAGTTCATAGATCTTTGCACACAGATGGAATTAAAAGCAAGGGCCTTGTCAAGTCATTGGCCTCGTCAAGTAGGCTAGCCGTCTGACATGAACTCTACAGGTTCCTATTTTAACAAACGTTGTGACATCAACTATCAATCGTCTTCCTGTTAAATAATAATAATAATTGTCTTCTGGTGACTAAAGATTGATATAATAATAAGGTGTAATGCACATTTTCTCATCCAGAGATTATGTCAGGGACGGTCAAGTAACTGAAGTAAGTCTATCAAGTGCTGGCTACAGATTAGCACTCGATTCTGATTCGTGAATATTTAGTGAAATCGTGTAAGATGTTACTGAGATTTGACAATCAAGCTGATGTTGATACTGTTGTAGCTAACACGAGTGAAGCCACCCCTGTAAAGAAGAAGAAGAGACGAGTGCTGTTTTCTAAAGCCCAGACCTACGAGTTAGAGCGAAGGTTCAGACAACAGCGCTATCTGTCGGCCCCAGAGCGTGAGCACTTAGCTAACCTACTCCGGCTATCACCGACACAGGTAGGCCTGCGTACTGTTGTTGAAAGATGTTTTTTGGTTAAATGTGAGTTTTTGTTCACATTTTATTATGTTATATTGAAATATGAGGGATGGGTTTACTGCAACTACTGGATCTGCTCAATGCGGTCATTTCAACTTCTTTCTTTTGATCGCCATGAGTCATCTCTACTTTGCCTTCTATTAATATTTAGAGAAAGCACCCCTATAGGCATGTCCCGGATATTCGTGCTTTTGTGTTTTGATCAAGCAATCAATGAGGATTTAACGTCCGATTCCTCACCCGAAGGCGATGTCAGGGACGTAAAGATTATTAAATAATATTAAACTTCAAATATTTGAGGAGAAGACACATTATTGTACTCTGTATTGTACTCGGTATTATACTCGGTATTGTAGTCTGTATTGTACTCGGTATTGTACTCGGTATTGTACTCTGTATTGTACTCTGTATTGTACTCTGTATTGTACCCTGTATTTCAACTAAAACATTCTGTGTGATGAAAAGATCCTACAATGATTTTATTTTCTCGCTCACTGCCGTCCTTGTGAATCAAAACGTTAACTCCGAGACAGACTTTTGCTTTTTATTCTCAATGCAGCCCTCAACAGGGGACAAATTCCGGACAATTATTATTTGCTTTGATTTCTTTGGCATCTGCGGATGAAGTGTTTTTAACTAATATTATGTGTAATTACATTTGTCTATTCTCACTTTTCCGGATCTAACAAATATCACTATTACTATGTTTATTTTATTATTTCTAAAATGTTTCATTATTTGGTCTGGAACGTCCGGATGATTGATGGTAAAGCAGTTCAATTAAGAGTCGTGATGCAACAGTTAATTACCGTATTGAGAAAGATCTTCAAAAGTCTAAAAGTGTAAAAATTGCCGCCCAAATATAATCATAAGTATTATATTATGTTAACAGGTGAAGATCTGGTTTCAGAACCACCGCTACAAGCTCAAGAAGGCTCGACAGGACCGAGGGCCGGGGGGAGGGGCCGGGGTGATGGACATGCTGTCGATGCCGTCCCCCAGGCGGGTGGCCGTCCCGGTCCTGGTGAGAGACGGGAAGCCCTGCGGCAGCGGTGGCCTCCATCAGAGCTCCCACCTCGGTCTCTCCGGGGGTATGGTCGGTTCCTCGGACTACTACGGCTCGTCTATGGGTGTGGGGGCTGACTACGACACCTCGGCTCTCTACGGCTCCTCGCACGGCTCCTACTACATGCCCTCAGCCTCATACGGCTCATCTCTAGGCGGATCCGCCGCCTCATGCCTCGCGGGCTCCATGCACTCCGGTCAGACAGGAAGCAGTCTCTCCGGTGGAATGAATTCCCTCAGTCCCGGATATGGAATAAACCCACTAGGGTCAGGGAGCAGCATGAGCGCTATGAATAACATGATGTTGACTCAGAATTACGGGGGGTTAGTGTCAGGGGACGGGGTGGGACAGGGTTCAGGGTTGGGAGGGGGTAGAGCTTGGTGGTATGGTAATAGTGGCACAGTGGGGGGAGGGGGGAGGGGGGATCAGATGTAAAATTTGTCTTGCAAATTAATAAATTTAATAAGAAGAAATTTTTATGTTTTTTATATAGGAATGAAAGCATGTTAAGTACTTTTAAATTAAAAGTGTAACTTTTAATAATTTTTGGTTTCTTATTAAGGGGTACGTCTCCGTAGCTCAGTTGGTTAGCGAGTCGGCCAGATAGTGGTGACTGTTGCTCATCAGGTCCGGGTTTCGATTCACGGTCGAACAATCAGAGAGTAAAATCTCGGATGTACAACGGGCCAATCAAGCCCTCCATCCCCCTCGGGAGTAGGTTAATTGGAAGCAATTAGTACGCAGTAGGTGACTGCTTCAGAAGATTGCGAAGGTTACTACAGTCGGTAGTATATGATCCAGTTATCAAATTGGATTGTATAGAGTGAGGTTGGCGATCTCACAGTCAGATTAATGACTATGTCACCTGTGTGCTGAAATCGCTCAGGATCGGGATCAGCTCCGCGCCTACGTTCGGTAACGAATATGGCACAAAACCTTTACCTTTTACTTAAGGGTTGGGAGGGGCTAGACGTCCCTGCTATCATTCCTGAATTAAGAAACGGACGATAAACCATTATTATTATTATTTATTATTAAAACATTCGAATAGTTCAATAATTAACTTTCTATTTAGACAAACTGGTATATCTGTAATTCTTAGAAGGCTATCAAAAGAAAACGTTTTTGGTACTTAATAGTGTATATTTCGCAATCCTTAGACGTATTATTTCATGCCTAAGAAATTGAAATTGATACAATTGCAATTATTATGCGCCTACATGCAGTGGCGGCGCCAGCATTTTTGGCAAGCCGGGGCACTGCCGCGGCACAAGGTCCCGAGAACATTAAGCTGATGAAAAATCATGAAATGTTGTAAGTGAATTTTAAACATCATTTACTAAAACTAATTAACATTGTACACAAACGTCACCAATCATTACAGTTTTTACGAGTCAATGTCCATTGTCCATGATGCATGAAATAATACCAGAATAGTATAATTATGAGATTGACACGATAACACAGTCTGGTTTCATATAATGGAATTGTTAATTCGATCAAAATGTTAAAAAAACATTTTTTTACCGGGGCACCTGTTGCCGAGGAACCTGCCGGGGCACGTGCCTCGGCTGGCCCCGGCGTGGCGCCGCCACTGCCTACATGACATGCGTAGAAGTGAGCTTAGGTGAAAAACTTCATTCTGCCTTCAGGTGCCAAGACCAGTTCACAGCTTCACATAGCGAGAACTGTCTGTGATTCGCTGAGAGAAGTTCCATTAGTAAGTTTTAGTGAAGTTTAGTGAAATATTTCATTTTGTGAAGTTTTTTTCACCTAAGCCTCCAAGTAGCTGGATTACAGCAGCACGACACAACTCCCAGCAAAAAGTAATTAATTATAATTTTGATATTTAACATGCTTTTAGATTAACGGATTAAAACCGCGTTGGACCTCATTATTTACTTGAACGAATATTACATGGAATTAGCTTCAAACGCATTTGGAACCGCTGACCGTGAAATTTATTAAAACGATAGAGACGTAGCAGACATCATTCCTACATACGAAAACGAAATCCTCAAGAAGTTAAATCCTTATTATCACTAATTTACAATTTATCGCATTTTAACGATGTAATTAAGAGACTGTATCTTTTATTTTAAATCATGTTTTGTGTCAATTTTACATTCCGGAGAAATATTGTTGGCTCAATATTCAATCATTACATGTTGCAACTTAAGGAGTAAATGTAAACTGTTTAAATGTGTTTATTGTGAAGCGTCGTCTGTTAATATAAGTTATTGACAACATGTAACATAGTACCGTAACTGATATAAAGCTATCTTTATTTGTGTGGAATTGGCATGCTTTGTCTTTTCATTAATAGTCTATTAAATTTTAATATAGACACGCATGTCACGGATGCTATGCTGACACAAAATATGCGGTAATATACAGAGTGGGAAAAAAAATAATCCCCTAGCGAAATCTCAATAACTTCGTCAAAACTCAAAATATTGTAAAAAATATTTACAGACCTCTAGAGGAGGAATTTTGACATCTACAGTCCAAATTTGGTCGAAAAATATTCATAAATGAAAAAGTTACAGAGTTTCTACGAAAAAAATTGAAAAAGTCAAATTAACAAAGCTTATTCAACAGGCATTCATTCTTTTCAATTGAATTGGGGCTCTGAAGAGGTCCGT
>JAQFZF010004167.1:0-10753 GCA_034695365.1 Enchytraeus norvegicus
TCTCTCTCTCTCGCTCTTCTCTCTCTTCTCACTCTCTCTCTGTGCACTGCCTAACGGCATGTTCATAGCATATTATATCAGTTTAGTTTGTATGCCATATTTTCTTGAGAAATTAATAGCACATATTAATTAACGCCGTGCAATATATACACATGCATTTATGTATATTACACATGTAATTATAAGGGTGTTTGCGTTAATTGGGATTATTATGTTATTGATTTTTTTTAACCGGTAAGTTTCAGGATACCAGTTTTAAGAATCTACACTGTGGTACATTTCATTTAGCTAGGACTTCGTAAAATATCCATTTTGTGAAAAGTTAAAGATGGCAGTCACTTACAAGGGCTCTCACATTATAATTATAGATGACTGCGTAGGGCGCCAAAAGTACCTCTGTTCATTGGACACTGTAGGCCCTAACTATTTGAAATTAAATTTGCTGTGGCTTCTGAAATTACATGAGCACTGTAAATGTTTACATTAAGATTTATGAGGGGCGTAGATTGAAAAGGGAAGCTCCCATAAGATTTATGAGAGGCGTAGATTCAAAAGAGAAGCTCCCATAAGACCGTCTTGTAAGTTATGCACGATTATTGATCTTTAGTTTCAGTTTTCGTTCTTTCTTCTGAAGTAACCGTAAAGTTTGTTATAACTTCAAAGGTACGCTAGAAAAACTTTACAAATAACTTCCCAGCTAAATAAAAAGGGTACAAATGTTTGTTCTGTACATAAATAACAATAATAAGACAGAGCCTGTATAATTAAAGGCTGAGTGTCCGACTCGAGTTCCATTGGTTTGATTCTCAGGGCTCGCCCGTCACTGATGTAGCCGCTAAGCCACGAAACTGACGTTAAATTCGGCTTTAGCCTTATAGCCTTTTACAAACTGATGATTACGGAGACTATAGATTTTTCTATAAATATTAGTTCTGCTAACATATTTTAATGAAATCCAAGAATACTTTTACAAGAATTTTAAATTAAGCAATTAGATATTTTCATCTTGATGCAGTAGACTAATTGCAATATTTAAATTATCCATCCGATCACGTGACCTCGCTGCGTGTACCCATTGGTTAAGTTAATCATATTGCAGGCCTGTAACGAAATTAGTAGCTGTGTTACAGGGATATAACTCAAATTGTAATTGTTTGTTCCACCGCTCTACCCCTTATAACAATATATAACGGCTGCTGGGACTCCCCCACCCCTTTACTTAAGTAACGGGTCGGCTACCTACCCTATTTTCTTACCAACTTAATATGACGTCGTGATTTTAGTTCAGTTCCTCAAGTAGCCTAACAAATTTTTTTGCGTAACAAAGGTATTCTGAGCGCAACGTTTGGTCACCGATAAAACTTTTAATTCTGACGAATAATTATATTCTCAGACGAAATTCACCGTTGTTCAAAAATATTTGTAATTTATTTTGTGCGTCGAGCCTATAGCCGAGCAGGATATGCGTTGAAATGTTAAATCCTTGTGAAAGTTAGGAAGATGTTTAATTAAATTCTTATTCAATCTTTCGAGGATCTCTTGACTCGTTGGTATTATAAATCTGGAACATTTTCTAGAAATATCCTGGTTCGAGCTATCCAACAGTCCCGGACCGTATAATGCCGGAATATTCAAATGATGCAGAATATATGCGCACAGTTTTCGCCCAAAAACATAATTTTCTTATATGCGTAGGGTTGCCAACTTTTTTAATGAAGACAATTCCGGACACTGTCACCATGACGGCCGAGCGCCGTCAATGTTATGATTTAATCTATTACTTATTCCTTTCAGTTTTCCGGATAGACAATGTATTGTCCGGATTAAAACAATGTACTATTCCGTTTTCCGGACACAAAAATTCAAATTCCGGACAGTCCTGACAAATTCCGTATTGTTGGCAACCCTATATATGGATCGGGTACAATAAAGTTGTAATCCTACGAGTCGGTCCGTGGATTGGTGGGTCGGATCGGGTCCACGAAAAGCGACCCGTTAAAAAAAATTGGGAGACCAAGTTATGCAATAAACGAATTGCTCTGCATAATACTCTCAAATACAGGACTTGCCATTGTTAAGAGCTCAATTGCCAATCCTCTGATAAAATGCTTCTATGTGTTTAGTATGCAGATGGTATCAATTATTCTGACTGAGTAAAACCATTTGCCTGACATTATCTTAGCCTATAATATAATTCATGATTATGATTTCAGAGCAAGGATTTTTTTCTCACTATTCAATATAGAGTAAGATTTTAAATAATTTAAGAATAATTTAAGAGAGGTTTTAAGGATAAGCAATGCATTCTAAAACAACAAGTCGCCTACAACTAACGAATACAGCGGCTTATCCTATATAATAATTCCCTTAATCCATTACGTGTTACGCGTTACACGTTACACGTTACGCGCTGCGCGTTACGCAGTGATACAGTATAATGCTTGAGACTACAATGCTCGGATTGGTTGTCTATTGTCTTCGTCATATGACAGTATCTGTGTGTGAGTCATAGTCATGTGCTTGGATCAAAGTCTTACCCGCAGGTCTGCTGCATTAGAGCGGAGGCCCTATTGAATGGTGGTTTGGCGGGGGGTGGGGGGTCTGCCCCCCCTAAAAAAAATCACATTTATGAAATGTGATTTATAATTAATAATATTAACGCAATGTGAAGTTGCTCAGCTAGATAGGATACACTGTATCCTCCCTGTCGGCCTTCTCTCTGATTGTTTGTGTGCTTGCTCGTGTGTTTCACTAGTTCAATATAAAAGGCTTGTTTCATTGCTGTAATGTAATATAAGGTATGCATGGGTATCGAACTACACAGAAACTCGGCTACCAAAAAGGCCTATAGGCCTGCATTGTTGTAGAACAAATAACAATGATGTAAACTGGTATTATGAAAATCTTAGTAGAAACTTAAATGCAGTTGAATTTAATGGTCCTAACAACTAAAATTTCTAACAGTATAAAAAGGTATCATATTATGTCAAATTAATTAATTATGCCTACGCTTATCCCAAGATAGAATTCAATTAATTCATTATTTTGCATGTTTGCAGCCAATGCTCTGCTTTCTATAATATAAAAGTAATATGCATTGGAGAGTTTTTTAGTTTCCAGGCTCCAGCTCCATGAGTGTCAGAAGTATTTGAACTGTTGTTCTTTCTCATTCAACAGTCCATTAGGAAACTGGCAAGCTGCCACTGAGTTACTTGCACTGTTATTCTGACCATTACCATTATTATTTGGGAAAATTACCCGAGTGGGTTCGGGAAAATGGAGAATTGATCCCACCGACAACTTCGCGTGTTCGTAAGAGGCGACTGAGCGGATACGGCAGTGGAGAGTTGATGGCCATGTGGTTATGATTTCTGTATAATGGACCAATTGGTCATTCAAATTCCAGTATGGTAGAGGTCTAAGCTGCCACATCGGTTGTGGCGCTTTGTTCCATGACTACTTAACTCTCCATTGTCCATTTTATGGGTCTTAAACAACATGTAATGCTTCTTGACCCATTAGATGTTATGTTAAGTTATTCTAAATATAAAATCATCTTAAGCTCAGTAATATTACAAAATGGGAAATAAAAAGCTAAAAATCTAATGCAGAATCCATATTCGATTAAATTAGTGGGTATCAGATTTAAACTTAAAGCACAGCGTTGCTATATGAGCCTCCTTGTAATGTTAGTAAGGCTGAGCTAATGATTCAGTTGGTTAACGTCTGGATCGGGTTCCATAGGTTCTCGGTTCGAATCACAGAGCTCACCCGTCACTGATGTAGTCTTCCGGCTGCGAAAAGGAACGTTAGATTCGGATTTCAGACTTTCGCAACATTCTAACCTGGTTGGAGGTCATTGCAATTCAGAATGCATTGCATATTACTCTACCTTTCACGGTTCAGAGAGCTTCTGAGATTCAGTCTAAGAGTGCGCTTTATAGAAGCTTCTGATTGTTGATTGATTGATTTATATTACATAGCATAATTGCTGTGAAACTGGAGACTCGATTTCGGAATCCAGCTGATAGAAAGTGCTGAGTTTAATGCATTTCGCTATTGCATATAACCACAGTCGAGAATGTGACCGATATTTCAATCGAGACTTTGGTAGAAATGGTAGTCGAAACGGTAATAACAACAACAATAATAATAGTAAAGATTTACAGTTATCACAGAATTTAGAATGTTTTTTAAACATTAGTAAACAAATTTCATGTTTCGGCCTACTGTCGATGCGTAGACAGTAATCGATGAAAAATACTTTCTGAGGTCATTTGAATATGACGATCGAGATAAGATTGCAATGTAGACTACGTGGAAATGGAAATGGAAAAAGGAGACGAAAAATACAAATAATGTATATAGTCCTATACTTGCTATGACTGCAGTATATTGTGAATTGAAGCAGCTTGTTATTGTGATGATTACTATGTAGCGCCTATTTCTAGGTCAAAGGGTCGTTAGCACTGTTGTTTTGTTGAAGGATCAGAAGAAAGAAGCAATTAAACTCCTCTGTAACAACTAAACTCAATATACTGGTCTGTTGGAACGTTCTACACTAATGTAGGCTTAGCTATCAGAAACATGAGGAAACCGGGAAACAATAAATTTTACTGGGTCACTGTTCCATTCTCGGTCTCTTTTTCATTAGAATTCTCTTTACTGGAGAATAAACTATATGTTGATATCCGAGAAGAAGAAACTAGTTCAGTCGAAAATATTAGACAAATAATTTACATGTTTAATTATATAGGTCTAAGTAAATAATATACGGATATTTCACGAAGTCTGTATGCTAGTAATTAAATCGAGAAGAAATATGAAATTGTTGTAAAAAGTTAATGCTTATTATTTACATTGCTTTTATAATATTTATATCGAAATTCAGTTATTTAATCTTTTCTCATGTTAATTATAAATGAATAGTTAACGTGATAAGAATAGTATTTGCAGTAAAGAAGCCATCCTAGATTTTAATAATTGAAGGAGGACTAAGACTAATGATTTTCAGATTTTATTATATTAACCCTTAGGCCTATATTAGACCTACTCTATCCATCACTTGTTTTGCCGTGTTGGGTCTGGGATATTTGAGAATAGTCCAACCGATAACTGCACTTGTTTCGCAAGAGCCGACTAACACAGATACTGAGGAAGGCAATGGAAAACCACCTCAGAAATCTATATTTTCCTTGAACAAAGGCATCATTTTAGATGTGGAAACGGCATTGCCTTTGTGATGAGACGGACTTATTGGTTTGGTCAATGGTATGCTCATTAAAGAGCGTGATAATTGATGTGTGAATTTTTCCCTTGGACCTACCACGTGGCAGAGCACTGGATAGATAGATCACCTGTCATAGTCAATAAGTATATAACGTCTCGAGTCTCGAGTTTGCTTTGCTCAATATATCCAAAGTTATTGTAGTAGGTTTATAAATTAAAGAGATAAAAGCAGATACACTTACATATGATGCGTTAAATGGGACTAAATAGAATTCTAAGAAGGTGGTTTCAGTCACCGATCTAAGTATCTGTTTAAGTGTCCTCTCAAGAACCAAGTACAGTTATCGAAAAGCACATTCTCATCCGTTGTTTGATCACGTCATGAGTATTCTTTAGATATAGAATTTCATCATTTTATGCTTTCGAAAATGTTGTGAATCTCCTATTAAGATTTACTATAAAATTATACAACATTGCCTATTGTATCGTGAGACTCCCAGAAAATATAATGAAACAACAATTTATGCATTATTTATTTTCAAATCAATATGTTTTCATGCAGTAGTTTGAAATCAATAGCAAGGTATTTCCAACATGAATTTATTTAAAACATCTTTATTAATAAAACTTTTGATCGTGCTTTTAAAATAAAAGCTTTTTCTGCCAGAGCCCATTTAGATACAGTCATTTAATCTACAGCCGAGGATTTAATTATTTGATCTCTGGACACAAGTGGAGACATGAAGGCTCTGGGTAGATATTAATCATGAGAGTTCTCCAGTCAACAAGTCAGCCAGGCAGTCAGTCATGGCTAGTGGAAAAAGTAATATCAGGATGTACGAGTCTTGGAGTAATAATACACAGACGACTCATTCTCAATCATAGCGTAAGTCTGAAATGGTTTGGTTCATATTATGATGCAAGAATTCGTTGAATTATTCAAGATGCATGTGAGCCGCTGATTGGTTTGTGCTTGGGAAATACTAATGAAGTAGACGATTGTTTGTCTTTATTGTGCTAAGTATAAATATTTAAGCACTTGGAACAACTTGCAAACACTTAAATATAAGTCCTGCCCCATACCCAATAACAATGGGATAAAACTACCTGGCACTCCGTAGGACGTGCCAGGTAGTTAAAACTGACAATTATATTAAAATACGGTATATTAAAACTGACGCTCAGATCTATGTGTACTAAGATCATAAGTAGAGTCACGGAGACAAATAGACGCTAATTATTTCGTTATGACACATCGTCTATAAGCCATAATCCACGGACACACCATTCATGGCTTCAAGTGTTTTAATTAGAAAAGCAAAGACTGAAAAGCTACTTTAGCTTCTCTTTCCGTATCCAAGGATACTGTCAGAGATGGAGCAGGCTGAGACTCGAACCCTTGGTCTCCTGCTTATCAGGCAAGCTTGTTATAGACTAGGCTATCCAACCGGAATAAAGCGATAGTGGAAGAAGTTCGATGCTATTTTTATAGCATCCTTGGTTCGAGCCTGTGGTGTCTTATATCAGGGCGCGTAAACAGAGCGGGATCATCGCCGAGTATTTACTCATCCTGATCCTAGGCCTGAGAAAACAATACCAGCTGATCAATGTCAAGCTCCATCAAATCATCAATGTCAATGTCCGGGTCGAGAAATCAATGAATCAATCAATCCAAGATCTCTGCCAGATAACAGGCACATAAGATGCCCACACACAATCAGCTATCTCGCTCAATAACGAGCACACCGCCAATCACTCAAACAAGTTCATCTCATCACAAAGACCTTGTCTATAGACTATACCACACCTGAAATGATGACTTTGCTCAAGGAAACGTAAGAGTTCTGGACTAACATAACATAACATAACATAACATCTAATGGGTCAGGAAGCATCAGATGCTTGTTTAAGACCCATATAATGGACAATGGAGAGCCAAGTAGCCATGGAGCAAAGCGCCATAATCGATATGACACCCTAGACCTCCGCCAGACTGGAATTTGAGTGACCAATTGGTCCATTATACAGAAATCATAGCCACATAGCCATCTGCCGTGTACGCTTCAATCGCCTCATAGACCTCTTGCGAACACACACAGTTGTCGGTGGGATCAATTCTCAATTTTTCCGAACCCACTCTGGGTACTCAACTAGCTTTTCATTGAGTTCCTGCGTTAATCGGTTCTTACAAAACACATTCCGTTTTCGGCTGGATTGTTCTCACCTCATTATCGGGACCAAGCAAGAAGAAATGAACTAATACGCTCTCTCTCTCTCTCTCTCTCTCAGTGGGCTGCTTAATGGCAGGTCCATGACATATAGGCTAACGTTTCCATACCTCTCTATCCTCAGTTTTTCTTTTCGTATCAACATATGCTCCATACATCACATCATCCAACATTCCAATTCTTGGTCTTCCTTTGACTCTCTTTCCAACCATTCTAACCATTCGAATACTACATCCTTGAATTACAAATAGATGTACAGAGTAGCCAGCGAAACAATTAAATTTTATTACAGTTTTCTTGAAAGTTAATAACATGCGCCGATTTTTAAAATAAATGAATTGATCATTCAATCGAGTTCTAAGAAATTCAATTTCTGTGATTATGAGTCTGTAGTTTTATAGTCTACACTATTGCTTACGACTCGGCCATCGACTAGGCTATCGACTAGGCTATCGTCTAGGCTATCGACTAGTCTATCGTCTAGTCTATCGACTAGTCTATCGACTAGTCTATCGTCTAGTCTATCGACTAGTCTATCGACTCGTCTATCGACTAGTCTATCGACTAGGCTATCGACTAGGCTATCGACTAGTCTATCGTCTAGTCTATCGTCTAGTCTATCGACTAGTCTATCGACTAGTCTATCGACTAGGCTATCGACTAGGCTATCGACTAGTCTATCGTCTAGTCTATCGACTAGTCTATCGACTAGTCTATCGACTAGTCTATCGACTAGGCTATCGACTAGTCTATCGACTAGGTTATTGATAGGCTAAACTATCCAGCCGGAGAAAAGTTTATGGCTTTTGAGCATGAATATAAAATTAAGACATGTTAGGCCTATTCACCCCCTCAATCCTAGAATAACATGTTTTGGGACAAAGACTGTCAAACTGGTAAAAGCTGTCACATCGGATTTATAACACGCAGGTGTCATAAAAAACGCATAGCTATATTCATTCGGTAGATCAGATTCGCATGGTGGTGTGTGTTTTGCGTTGCTTTCTAGCTGAGAAAAGCAGGATTTCATGTTCATGTTAGTAATTACGGTGAAAAAAAATTAATGATTCACCGAAAGCAAAATAACATATTTTTTAACTTGAAACGTATTATTATAGAGCAATAGGCCTAATTATCCTAGATCATGTCTAATACCTTGAATGCCATGCTTATAATAGCTGTAGGCACTCCAGTGTATGCCAAGATTACTCTTTGATCGGATCCTACGGGATTCAAATTCCTGACCTCATGTTTGTTCAGCATAGACTGCATGACTCAACCATACGCACAATCTATCAACTGCGCCACTGAGACAAAATCTTAGCATCCATTTCTATCTAGCTACTGTTCCAAATACTAATAAAGAATTATATTTTTTGTAGAAAACTGTCCTGAAATTTATTACCCAGAATTTATTACGGCCGAAATGTATGACTCCGCGAGCAATTAGTACTTTTATGATACTATATACTCGTAATTAGTACTTTTAGGTACTTCTATATACTCGTAATTCATCTTGATAATAAAAGAAGATCAAGCGAATATTCTACCGACAATGATGTTCAATCCGAGTGCATACCAACGTTTCCATGTATTCCGCATCTGACTATAGACACCTATAAACACAGATATTGGCAGAATTTTGTTCAGACGTCCCTGATATCAGTTTTGGATGACGTAACGGACGTTACGATCGTTGTTATTATTATTAGTCTACATGCAATACAAAAATACAACAAAGAGAGAACGTTTAATCGAGTCTCTATGTACTAAGTATCTCAGAGTCGTTGTAAACAATGAACAAAGTGTACCCTAGCCTGCCAGGGACAACAATCGACAAACGAAGTCGCAAGATCTCTGCAAGTCTGGAATTTGAGCGACTAATTGGTCTAATCTGCAGAAATCATGCAGTAGACCATTTACCCTCCACTGCAAATTCTGCGACAATCGTCTCCTCCAAAACTCCTACAATTTTATTCTCGAGTGTGCCGGATCTAAGGGAACAGAATATATAATTATTTCATAAGTAATCTTACAAGAAATTGCTAACATAATTGTAAGATTTGAAGAACTTACCGAGAATAATAACGTACACTAAAGATGTCCACCTTTCCAATAACAGCTTTCTAAACATACGAAGTTGACTCCTTGATTTCTTCGTGAATACGTGTATTTGTGCTTAGCTCTTTAAAGCTTTTATTAACTAAAATCACGCGCAGACAAGATAATTATTTATTTAAGTAATAAAATTGCAAGCATTTATCGTCAGTCTGCTTGTATATATATATATATATAATACTGGCTGTAGCATTGTTGATGATGAAGATTTGAGCTGAATCCTGGTAACTAATAGGAGCGGCTCGCAGCAGAGCTTCCGCTACTCGCATGCGCACCAGCAAGGATTACTGGATTATAGAACACGCTGAAGAAAAACACATAAAGAGAGCGATAGAGAGATAGATAGAGAGATAAAAAAAGACGGAAGAATATAGCGAGGCGCACGAGAATAGGTAAATAAAGATTGCTTGGCGGAGAGGATGGTATATATATATAAAAATAAACATACAAATAAATTGTCAAATTAATAAATGAATATCGATATATGAAAGAAACTAAAGCAGATAGATATGTAGTTGGATAGATGGATGGATGGATGGATTGATGGATGCATGGATGGATGGATGGATGGATGGATAAATAGATAGCCTAATAAACCAGCAATGCACTCAGATTTGTCAACTATTTCTCATTGTAGCGGGGAATTAGATTCGTGCAGATGAGATTTGATCCGGGAAAAAATCGTATGACCTTAAACAAACTTTTATTTCTTTAGTAGGCCTATAGTACATTGAATTCCATCGTCAACGCTAAAAGGTCTATCCTTAGTTCCTGCAGAGCTTAGACGATGGTTTAGGTGACCTAACAAATGCAAAATATAATAATAGTATTATACGTGGTAAATACAGAAAATTTGAGAACAGGTTCAATGCAGAGTCTTATAACATAATACTGCCAACAAATGATATATACTAATATATTATATGATATGACACTGCCTAATGGCAGGTCCATGGCATATAACGTTTCCATGTCTCTCCTCAGTTTTTCTTTTCATATCCACATATCAAATGATATATACTTGTATATAATGATATATACGAGTATATAGTGATATATACTTGTATATAATGATATACAGGGTGAGTTTTAAAAGACCCGCCACAGGCAAAATCTCAATAACTTTGTCAAAACTCAAGATATTTTAAAAATATTTTCAGGATACATAGAGGAGGTTT
>JAQFZF010004168.1:0-10753 GCA_034695365.1 Enchytraeus norvegicus
TTACCTTCGCTCATCAGCCTTGAAACATCATCTTCCACCGCTGCCTCATCACCACCCACTGTAACATCGTCCAAGTAGCCGAAGGCCAATGTGGATTTCAGAGAGCTCAGCAGTGGATGGATAGTTAAACTGAAGAGAAGAGGGCCCAATGGATCGCCTTGCTGAACCCCTTCACTGGACAGAATCTCCTTGCACCCGTATCTGAGGATGCGGGTGTTTATTATGTTTATTATTTATTATTTATTATTTTATCTATTTACTATTTAAATATGCCATGGGTGATAACCAACTCTGAGCGAAACGGATAACAAGTTTATATACAAATGTATCCATAGGGGTGTATAATGTAGCCTATATGCCCCTGGGCCCATGGGTTAAAATTAGCTGTGAATCAGATCTAGGTTGGAGCTTTAGGTGCCCCTTACACAGACAGAATTGTATCTAGGCCTATTTACTATTATTTATTTATCTATTTACTTATCATTTTAATCTATTTATATTTCTAATTATTAATTTATTAACCACAGGCATGACAGACCAGGCCAGTAATACATCAGCATAAAGATCAAATGACAACAGCTATAACATTAATTAACAATGCAAAAGCGCAGAAATGTCAAGTAAAATGTCCTGAGACATTAAATATAAGAACAGTTAGGCCTATATATATTAACAAATGTATAAGAACAGTTAGGCCTATATATATTAACAAATGTATAAGTGGCTTAGTAGCCCTATACTACTTTAATGTATAATGTCCCTGATGTCGTCATCAGATGATGAAACGGACGTTAAATTCGCATCGATTGATTGATTGATAAGCATAATCCATTTTAACGTTGTTGTTGTTACTGACAAGGATAACATCTGTGATGCCGACACCCTGTCTTTTATTAGGTGTGCACAACTTGAACGGTTCACCCTTTGGCTTCAGCAATGTCGCCTCGCTGGATTAGTTTTATAAATTCGGTATGTAATTTTGGGCCCGGATTCAACATTCCTCCGAGCACGGCATAAAACGCCATGCACCAACGGAAATCTCTCCGGGGAGGCGTCCCAAAAGAGCGAGATAGACTCATGCTTTTGAGCAAGAAAAGCGTGAGACAGATTGGAATCCTTGATCCGCTGAATGAGGTATATGCATGAATTACCCGCCATATTTTGCAAAGTCATCATTTAAGGTCACGTGACTTGTTACACGCCCGTCCATTGGTCAGAAGGATGTTAACTGCTCGCCCATTGGTCATTACAAGTCACGTGACCGTGTAATACGTATCTCGACTCCTCGAGTAATAACGTTGAAACAATATGGCGGGTAATTCATGCAAACAGCTCAGTACACCCCTTCTCGTGCAAAGTTTAATCTTTAGGGTTTTTGAACATTGGTTTATTATTGAAGTGAGTTTTTCATTTATGGATAATGTTAGAGATGATCCGGTTTTACCACTGCAACGCTATGGAATGCTTTTCCGCATGACCTTCGGCCAAGTACATGTATTAAAACCTTCCAGGGCAAGCTGAAAACCATTGCTTTCTCCTTAGATCTTTTAAATCAGACTCTCTTGCCCTGGCTAATGGACTTGCACAATTTCGAATTTCGCATTCTCCTCGATCAGTTCTCTGCCAAGTGTTTTCTGTTGGTATAAAATTGCTTTGCAGTGGCATAGTTTGCTTATGACGTACCTGACATCGCCTTCGGGCGAGGAACCTAACGCTAAATCCTTATTGAATTGTATTGTATGTAGCTGAACATGTAAATCTTTTGCTGAACAGCAACGCATTCCACTAATAATAAAAATTCCTTTGACTTGTACAATTAAAAATCTAATGGTAGGCAACAAAATGTTATTGTAATGTCAATGAATTCTAATTATTAAAACAAAATTTAATATCGCTAGCAAGAAATATCGTACTTTAACACCATGTTTTAGTGATTTTTGATATTTTAAAATGACTTGACTTGTTTATTAACATAAATCAATATCACCGGCATGAAGAGTATAGAGAGCTTATAAAAATATTAGATATTCTACTGAGTAGACTGCGCCATGACGTCTGTGTAGTATGTACGTGACCCTTTGGTCGCTCCAATTCGAGATTTGAAAGGTCTTGCCACATCGGTTGTAGCATATGGTAGGCTAGGCTACTCTACCCTTCACTATTCAAATGCTCTTTTGAGACATAAGTTAAGAGTTCGCTAAGTAGAAGCTTCTGATTGATTGATTGATTGATTGATTGATTGAAACTTCCACACATGACATAGCGCATACATTTACAACATTTGTTATAGCTTCTCGTGCAACTGTACTTGCTATAAACCGGCGTACTTTATCATACAGGTCTACATCAGATACACGATAAAACTTCTTGGGCACCGGTCTTTGGCGTTGTGCCAGTTCAAGGAGGCCGTAATATCCGTATTAAGGAGGATAGAATATCCTTGTGCTAGTTAGCCATTCGTTTGTTCATATTATTGAATTGATTAACGAATCTTCATAAAGTCCTTGATATTATGATGAACGAAGATGACAATCTAATTACTGATGTACACAACTTGTTGCTGAAAAAAGAAATAGTTTATTTCAACTCTTTGAAGACAAACTGTCTTGATTGTTTGTTTGTTGAATTAACTATGGTCTATTATTAGGCCTACAATAAGCCTATATAGTATGGGTTTAAAGTCCGTTTCATTATCTCATAACGATATCAGCCAATTAACCGATCACATCGATTGTTTTAACAAAATAAAGTTATTCCATTTTCTAAAGCAAGATCAATTAATTAAAAGTTGAACCAATCCCAGATCCTATAAAACCCTAAACCAACCCACAACTGATAAAAAAAGAGAACGTTGAATATAATTTTAATGGAATGTATTCTTCCTGCCAGAGGTTAATAATTATAGTGCATCCGGGGCGTTATTTTTTGTAGTCTGATTTGAATTTGAACCCAGGAATCTCTAGCGCCGGAGCGCAGCACGCTAACCACTTGACCATCTCTACATGCAGGTATACAGTCTATTGATTTATTATTCATTAGTATTCATTTTATTCAATGATATTGATAGATATTATATCTGACGTCCCTGACATCATCCTTGGACGAGGAACGGACATTAAATCTTTATTATTATTATTATTATTATTTTAATTACCTGGGTGGTAAACGACCCTGAGCTAAAAATAATATAAAATAGATTTTATTACGTTAAAAAAGAAGTATGGATGGAAAAAGCATTTAAAATTGATCTCTTTTACTCTAGAATGCCATGGCGTTGAAAGTGCCGCGGAAGCATATCGCGCTATTGCGTTGGATCACAATTATAACTATTGTCGGTTAATTATTATTATTGTTATTAATGTTGGCTTTATGGATAAATGGACTTGCACAGGGTTGACCAGTGCTGATCCCTGTTATCTTCAAGTACTTATAACTGGCTAACTGCGTTTAAGTGGACCAGTTAGTATTGCTTGTGCTGATGGAGACGTCCCTGCTATCATCGTAAGACGATGAAATGATCGTAAGACCCATTACTATGGTAAAACCCATATTGTATTATATTGCTTTGACTATGTTATTCAATATAGCCTTCCATGCAATATAATAATAATAATGATATAGGTTTAACGTTCGATTCCACAGGGACGATGTCAGGGACGTCCCAACAGTGTATATCACTTTAACATGATCCAGGATAGAGTTTACACATGACGTCCCTGATCGTCAGGAGGAACCGGGATTGACTCGACCGAGAATAGGAACCCGGATCTCAAGCTCAAAGTTCGACACCAATTGGCCGAAGCGCTAACCAATGACCCACGAATAGTAATAAAATAAATAAATAAATTGTTTTCCTTCATTTAATTTCTCTCGACGCTTTATCGAATCCTTCAGCCGATCAAACAACTATTTCTTGTTACTTAACGTTGTACGATAGCCGAGTCATATATATATTGTATGTCCTATACCGCATCATACGCTAAATGATTGATTGATTGCTTTATTGATTGATTGACTGATTGATTTATTATCAGCCTACTTCATTTGTTTACAATTATAAGTTTTTGTTAATTCGATATCCTACTGACAGGGTAATCTCTTCCTGATGCTGGTGATTGATTGATTGATTGATTGACTGATTGATTATCAGCTTACTTCATTTTTTATTTATTTTTGTTATATGGTCTCTGATGTCGTCGTCAGATGATGAAACAGACTTTAAATTGATTGATTGCTTGTTTACAATGATCAGTTCTTGCTAGATATCTTACTGACAGGCCAGTCTCTTCCACATGCTGGTTATTTCCGATAGGCCATCACTGCCATGTAGCCGATCCCAGCCGCGGCGCCGAAGATGGCGAGAGGGATGGCAATGCGTGTGAGAGGGATGATGATATTGTTAACGAGTACATACAGAGCCACCAGGACAATAACCACCAGTCCCAGGACCACAAAGCTGATCAGGTCCATCACAGTGGTCAAAGTGAACACGATGACACTGAGCACCACGAGAACTATCGTCACCAACAAACATATCAGTCCTGCAATCACACCTCCATCTTCTATCTGCCTAACACACCTGTTGATGACTGACTCGGAAGGAACAACAGATTTGGCCATTGTAGCGTTTGTGGAGTCCACTAAATGAAATGTTGTTGCCAAGAACGCCTTCTTAAAACTTCTGAGTAGCCAAATACGGAAAATTCTATCTCATCAAAGTTCAGGCTGAAAAAGGAATTCTGTGGACTTGACGATATAGGCGTTCATTATTTATAACGATCGTCTTCAATTAAAAGTTATTTTCGTTCTTAGTTTTACCTTGGAAGAAGGTTTTTAGTGTGTCATTATAGGTTATTCGTCCTTCGGATATTTCTATCTAAACTGCTACGATGCTTTCGTATTCAATTGTTATATTTCGTTCCGGGTTTTGATTCTTTCGCGAAGAGTTTTCTTCGATTTCAGTAAAGTTATAAATTATTCTTGCATAGCAGTACAGCTTTAGGTCTTAGTTACTCATAAAAACATGCGAGGTATTGTAATTATAGTAAAAATAATTATTAGGCTACTAGACGTTGGTTGTGTTGAGATGCTTACGAGATGACGATATAGATGACGTCATATTAGCTCCAAAAGATACCAGTAATTAATTGATTAATTATGCATGAAGCAGATTTCGTACAGTTTTCTACAAAACATTAAAGCTTATTAATGTTCTCCATTACAATAGAATAAAATAAAAAAATACGTGTATTTATATATGTAGATCTCTAATAGAATAACCAAACATGGTTACATGTTAAACCAAAACAAACGAAAAATTAGAAAGAAATAAAAAATTAAATTAATTGAAAATAGAGCTAGAACGGCGCTTGGCAAGATGCCCTTGTAAAAAACTAAAAAGTGAGAGCCGAATTTTGTTTTCACGACATCAGTGGCGAACGAGCCATGTATAGGAATCGAACCGTAAACCAATAGCGCTAAATGAGCAATAGAGAGTCAAGTAGCCGAACAGCCATAAGCCACAACTGCGACAGTCTATACCGTTACAAGTCTTGTATTTATGCGAGCAGCTGGTCTATAGCACAGATGTCACAACATGGCTAAAAAACCATTTACAGCCGTGTAGGAATATTAGCAGTAATTTGCTACCGCGAAACACGTACTGTTTGGTCATATGGTGATAGTAGTATGGTTACACGCTTTCTCGATAAGCACGATGTCACGGGTTCGAGCACCAGCCCGGGTCCGTCTCTGACAGTATCCTTCGATACGGAAACAGACGTTGAACTTAGCTTTACCCTATTTGTTGAACTTAGCTCTTAAGTAAGTAAGAATCACAACACAATCCAACATAGTAAAAGTCGTATGGTACAAGTTGCATAATGAAAGTCGCATGGTAAAAGTCGCATGATGTAAGTCGCACCTTAGACACAAAGTAAAATCTTGAGCTATTTCGTAGCGACAAATAAATCTTGTAAAATACAAAACCACCATGGAACATACATTAATTTCTTGCTGTGATGCGATGACTCGAGTTATAGGCTCGACTCTGACTCAAGTCACGTTCTTGACGACTTAGTAACACACTTGCTCGATATGCATGATGTCACGTGTTCGAGTCCCAGCCGGGTCCGTCTCTTACAGTATCATTTGACAGTGAAAAGACATAAAACATAGCTTTACAGCTGTAGCTTATTATCTTTAAACTGCCATGAATTTCTGTTGAATCATATAATCTAATTATCTAATCTTATAATGGTCATCATAATGTGATTATATAATTTTTTATCTTCCTGTTTTCCACACTTGTTAACCGCACATGTTTACAGGGAAAATGAGATCTTAAACGATGCCGGTTCAGTGATCAAATAGATCATGATCGTGAACCGGAATCACACAGTAGAGGCTTTGCTGCTAAACTCAGTAAGCCCTATATCTCTAAACTCCAATTTTTATGTTTATACATTAGCTTTCCAGGATTATTCATTGTAAAGAGCATGTCACCAATATTTCCGTCCCTGACAAGGTCTTCGGCGTGGAACCGGACGTTGTGCCCTCGTTGTATCCATTGATTTATTGATTGATCTATTTTGGAATAAGATGATTCAAATTGATGTAATCAGTATAATGATTAAAATCAACGGCCTACAGGCGGGTATTTCTATTTTTCTTAATAACTTTTTCTCATTTTACGATTTTGTCTGGATTTAATTAGTAAAGCAAACTTAACAGTCCAGCTTCAAAAGACGGAATAAAACAATACAATTTGGATTATACGTTCGTTTCATCATCTGACGACGATATCAGGGAAGTCGTACAGGAATAATTGTGACAGATTGAGAGAGGAGGCGGATCATATGAATGTCATGAAATGGAAAGTTGCTGATAGAGATATTGAGAAATTGGACCTGCCGTTTAGCAGATCACCAGCTATGTTCATGGATTAGAGAATAATTGAGAGTCTGATTTCGAGAGAATTAGCTGCAGTGGATCCGTATTGTTCCCGGTTTGAAGTTGAGAGGACAGGCTAGTATAATATAATAAATATCGATAATTGATGTTGAGGGCATCTATCCTGAAATTTGTGTTGGTCACTTTTAGATAGATTCAGTTTCATCTTATACTTCATTAGCTTCAATTTTATCAGGTAATTATTCTAAAGCTCCGTCATTGTTTATGTATGGAGGAATTGGTAGGCGTCAGTGTCGATGTTTATCTCCTACACGGTGTAGCAGCAGTGTAGCACCTACGTATCTCAAGAAATGTGATTTTTGCTGAGCATATAAATATTTAGATTTTTTTTCTTCCTTGCGATCGTTTCTAAGAAATTGAATAATTTCAATACTATTGAATGCCAACTATAGCAAAGAGTCTTATTTATTACGTACACCTTTTTCCTGATATTTAAGTTCATCATTCTATTCAAATCATTTCTTTCTTAGATAAGTGATTTCTATAAACTGCTATGAATTTTCTGGTGAATAAAAGATCATATTGAATATCAGACCAGCTTTACCTCCCTTGCCAATTTCAATATGAGCAATGTCAAGCTTGTATATATGATTGCGATTTTATTTATTACACCATGTTGCAAAGGCCTCTATCCTGATTTCTTAGCTGAATAGTTTATTAAATGTACATATCAAACGAACCTTACTCCCAATTGTCCATTTCTGGTGGGGAATTGTGGCGTTTTAATACCAGAAGGTACCGATTGGGATTTTATTATTTTCACCATGTTGCAAAGGGCATTTATCCTGATCTTGTCCACCTGAGGTTGCTCCCTTACCCTTCCTTGATTATTTCTTGTTGTTGAGATAATTGTAGTACAGGAAGATGGGCAGACAGGTCAGTATAGAAGGGATCACACAGGGTGATATAGGCATGATGATGTAATCGGTGATCAGCACCACGATCATAATCACTATCATCACGATCCCGAACGTGGTTACCTGGACGATCGTCACCACAGAAGTGACCATAGCGACAAAGATCGCTAGAATGACCACAACCACGGTGGTAAACAGCACGGAGATGGCGCTCAGCAGGCCTCCTTCGTTTCCATCCCTTCCACGCATCTCCACTCTGCCATTCTGAGACATGATTCCTTCTGATCTGGATCTAATCAGATTAGCTGGAAAAGAGTTTCGTTGTAATCTGTCGAATCTGATTCAGTTTGCTCGATCTTTTTTGTTCATTTCATTTCAGACCAGCAAAAGATTCTTGTTGTAGTATCTGGTTTACTTAGCTAGATTTCTTTACTTCATTTTATAAGAGCAGACTCTGCGGATCATCTAGTAGACGGTTGAAATTCTTCCAATATTACACGAGCATGCCCATTAAACTATAGTCGCTATCAAATATCGATTGGGCAGATGAGAAATTCAGCTCCAATATTCTAACTTGGCTGACATAATTTTGAGATTCTATCATCTAATTATAGTTTTTCGATCTATTTTGGTGCGTGTCACGAAGATTAGCGTTTAGAGAAGTTCCTCCTGTACAAAATTTCTCATCAATACGTAGAAAAGTTGTATCTATATAGGGCACTATAAGCCTATATTTAATACGACTAACTTTCGAATTAATAGTCCAAAAGTTCTCATTTATATTCTACGCCACCTAACGAGACTAATTTTAAAATTTCGCAGGTCTAAAGGCCTTTGTTTCTATTAGTAAAATTAATTTTTGCGGTTTTTACATTTTAGTTTTGCGTCTATCTTAGTGTAATATTTGTCGATGTGATGACGTTTACAAGTTCAAAAGAACACGTGAATATAAATCTAAGTTCCAACTATTTTATCGTAAAGAAATAATAGGGGGTTTCGCCAGATCTCTATTTGTCTATTTGGTTACTTCTGAGAATGATATCAACTTAATATCAAGTAGCCTTAATAGCTAACTACCGGTACTGATAAAAATTAGTAAACTGAATGCATAATGTTATTATTGCAACACCTATAACATATATATTGAAAAATTACATTGTCTGTTAGAAACACTTTGAACTTAAAAAGTCCATAGGCCTGATAAAATATTTTAACTAAGAAAGCGAATGCTATCAAATCCTAAGCGACACTAATTAATTATTACGTGAATTAATTACACAAATTAGCCCAATCGTTTCAAACATTTAGACTGCAAGGGTATAAGATAATTTTAATTTGTTCGAAAGCTCCATCAGCGACAAGCCGAACTCGAAATGGCAGTCATATATCTAGAAATTGGAAGTAATTAAGCGTTTTAGTTACGACATTAGTTCATTATTAGTACTCATAAAAATAATTACTACTTTTGTATTGTATGTCTCGCTGGCTTAGTGGTAACGTCGTAGACTTTCGAACATGACGTCCGGGGTTCAACTCCGTGTAGAGGCGATCAGAGAGTAAATTCTCGGATGTACACGTGGGATGGTTGATCGCTGAATAGCGCGCGAAATGGGTCTTAAACAAGCATCTGATTCTTCCTGACCCAATATCCCATTATTATATTCTAATAATATTAAAGTTGGTTCAGCCTGTAGCATACTTGCCTGATAAGCAAGAGGCCACGGGTTCGAGTCCCAGCCGGGTCCGTCTCTGACAGTCTCCTTGGATACGGATACATAAGTTAAACGTAGCTTTATTTAGTTTTATCAGAAATAAAACATATAACATAACGGAAAATATAGTTTAATAGAAGTTTAATTTTATTTAAATATTTCGCACGACGATATCAGAAATCTTTTTACAAAAATACACAGCACCGCGTAAATCTGAACGTTATACGCACACATACAAGCAGCTATACACATAAGCGTACACATACAGGCACACAATAGAGTACAATACGGGTTTAACGCCTGTTTCATCTGAAGACGATATCGGAGATGATTTAGTGCGCACGCCGATACCCTTAAGTAATAGGAAAACATTAAAGAGTTCAAGCAAAATTTTCTATCCCTTCCTTTCAGGTTAACATGATTTAATTTATATAATTGTAGCGTATAATTAGAACATTTAGTAGCCTATTATATGTGTCTACGTATGGGTTTAGCATCAGCGATAACATAACATATAAATAAAAACGTGATATTGGGCTAGAAAGAAAGAAATGCTTATTTTAAGACGCACCCATATTATAGTACCACCACTTGCCATCAGCGTATAGCTGGGGTGCCATATTCTTTACCGAACATAGGCGCGAAGCTGATCCCATTCTGAGTGAATTGCAGCACACGGGTAACAACGTCATTAATTCGGATGTCCGAAATTTACTCTCTGTCTGATCGGCTCTACCTGGACGCGAACGAATGTTCGAAAGTCCAGGACCCTACCGATTAGCCAGTGAGGTATAATCATTTATATTTTATCAACATCGCGCTTCACATTTTAATAATTGAAATGAAACATCATTCTGCCTGATAAACATCATTCTGCCTGATAAACAGTAAACACATATAGGCCTACATATAAAAATAATGAATATACACGCAGAAATAGTTGTAGCCGAATATTTGAACCCCCAATAAAATGGAGAACTTAGAAGGGATTGCTAATAAAATCTAAGCAAGCAGGGTAAAAATTGAGCGCATGCAACTTAAAATGTCGCGCCTGCAAAATGTATAAAAGCTCCCAATTCCAGCATAAATTCATAAAATAATAACGTGATATTGGGTTAGAAAGAAAGAATTTTTATTTTTTTACATTTTCTCTTCAGTCATATATCTTTTCAAATCGTTTTGGGTGAAACGATTTGTAGTGATATATGCTGT
>JAQFZF010004169.1:0-10750 GCA_034695365.1 Enchytraeus norvegicus
GAAAGCAAATCAATCAATAAGCAGACGTTTAGATAGCATGCTGTCTATAACAGTTCCATTTGATTTCACGAAAGTACTGAAGCAATGGCGGGATAACTGAAAAACTGTATTAGATAACACAAACTATAATTAATTATTATCAAAACGATACGAAAAGTTTTCATCAAATCAAACAGAGTAGAAAATGTACTTACAAGTATTACTTAGAGATAGAGAGAGAGACTGACTTTGTTCATTTAAAAATACACAAAGACACACATTAAACCCCGTCAGGGAGAGCACACTGTGCGCTATCTAGCTGACCAGTTATTGTTAGACTTGTCAATCAACTCATCTCTCTCTCTCTCTCTAGTGCACTTCCAAATGGCAGGTCCAAGGTACACAGTCTGCTATCACGTTCACTGATGAGCACCCCATCGATTATCAAGTTGATCCCATCTAAAAGGACATGCCGTTATCAAACCCAAACTGTTACCTTTTGTCTTGGAAATATATATTCTGTCTTCTGGGGTGGCTTCCGGGTTCCTTCCGAAGCATGAAAATATCTGCGTTAGTTTGCTTTTACGAAACATGTGCAGTTTTCAGTTGGTCTATGCTCAAGTTTTCCGGATCCAACATGGGATTGTCAATCATACAAATAGTAAAATACTAGAATTAAATGTGTAAAGTCGACTAATTGTATTTTTTGTTCAAAATATACCTTAAAGAATGTGGAAGGAAGTTGCTGAACGCGGGCAGGTCCATGGAATTGTTCACGAAACTTTAATCTTCAATATTGTGAAAAGATCGGATTGATCAATTGAGACGAAAGAATTAAACAATTCGGAAGGAGATGGGCAGCAAATGTCAAGCAGATACGTGATTAAAAGAGAACTCAGCAAAGTAGTGGACCACTTTCGTACTATACGAACATGGATTTCGATTCAACATGATTCGGCATGATTCGTCCATGTCACTGTTGCTGGTCCAGGAAGCCAAGCGTGATGCTGACATCCTTTGTCCTCTCCTCTCCTTTAGGCGGGGGGCGGGGGACGGGTACAAGATTCGCCTCAGGCTGCGGCTAGAGAAACCACTAGATTAATCATTCGATAAGGCAATTTGCATACTGATATTTTCATACTGAGGAAGGCAACGGGAAGCCACCTCGGAAATCAGAATATGTATTCCCAAGAAAAAGGTTACATTTTGGGTGTGGTAAAGGCATGGCCTCTTTGATGGGATCAACATGATGGTCGATGGAGTGCTCATTAGCGAGCGTGATAGCAGACTGTGTCTCAGAATATGTAACTTAGACTTGCCATTTGGCAGTGCACTAGAGAGAGAAGGCAATTATGGAAAAGATACAGTTTAACATAGTGTAGCCTATGTATTGATACTGTTTAACATAGTGTAGCCTCTGCATAAATACTGCTTAACATAGTGTAGCCTATGTATTGATACTGTTTAACATAGTGTAGCCTATGTATAGATACTGTTTAACATAGTGTAGCCTATGTATAGATACTGTTTAACATAGTGTAGCCTATGTATAGACTGTTTAGCATAGTGTTGCCTATGTATAGATACTGTTTAACATAGTGTAGCCTATGTATAGATACTGTTTAGCATAGTGTTGCCTATGTATAGATACTGTTTAACATAGTGTAGCCTATGTATAGATACTGTCTAACCTAGTGTAGCCTATAAGCCTATGCGCTAAGTTGTATGATTGAACGTATAAGAAAATCAACTTAATTGCATATTTAAAATAGTTACAATTAATGAAAGTATGCGCATGAACGAAAGACTAAGATTATCACTTCGAAAGTAGTAGAGATTTTATTATATCGGTTTTGTCAAGCGCGCATAAATTAGTTAAAATAAAGTGGAAAGCATTTGGGATGCCTCAAAAATTACAAATTAAATTAAACAATTCAGCAGATAAATAATATTGCTTCATGTTAAATGACCGGGACCTATCACGTATACATCGTATAACCCTATCCGGTATAATAGTGAGTAGGCTGTACCAGATTTGTTCCATACAATGAAATAGTCGCACATCATACTTTGTTTCCATTAAGCCATTAAGATTTTTTTAACTACGTCTCAGGCAACAAGACGTGATTCTCAACTACGTAACTATGGCGACAAAATAGAAATGAAAAGTTCTCGTCCAAATAGTTGTAAAAATGAATCCGGAATTGCAATTATCATCGTTAATTAGTTTAGCCCTAGGTGGTATTTTTGCATTTATCCCACTGAATCGTTCGGCACGAACTGCACAGAACAAATGAATAGAAATGTCTTCCATTTGTAAAGCATCAAGTGATTCAATTACAAGTGGATTGAAAGACTTTTGTAGGAACTTAGTGGAAAATTGAAATCCGTCGCAATTTTTGTGATTTTTTTCGCATAAAAGCTCAACATGTTGACAATATTAAGTAATCTATATAGACCAGCGGGATATAAGATATTAACCCACGTCTATAATTTCCTTTGCAAATATTTTAATAAACTATAATTTTAATTTTATGACACCAATTATGAAATTAAATTAATCTATATATTAGCAAAATGGAGTAGAAATGGAATTCTGGATTTAGAAAGATTGAATAAATCAGGCTCCGATGTAGAAACTTTTTCTTTTTCATTCCTACTAAAGCGAGCACGAGAGTAATAATGATAATTGGTGACATTTTGACAATGACGTCATAGTTGGCAGTCCTCATTGGATGTCCAGCGCCACCTAGACAGTCGCCTATAACGTCAGGTTCTAGAAGGCACCAAATATCAGAAAAATATATTATTTCATAACGTTCCTTATAAATGAGCAGCACTTGATTTGATTAAATGAGCAGCACTTGATTTGATTAAATGAACAGCACTTGATTTGATTAAATGAGCAGCACTTGATTTGATTAAATGAGCAGCACTTGATTTGACTCAAATGAATTGATGTAGTTCTAATATTACTATTTTATTACTTGCAGATAAAACTCCTCATGTTTAATTTCCTATAAATTAAAATGAAATTTCATTGAAGGCTAGAGTGCTTTCCTAGCAATTTTTCTATTTCAAAATTGCCTATGTTATACCAAAACCCATTTTGATGAACTTAATTCTCAGTGTGTGTGTGCCTGACACCGCGTTTCGCTCTGATTTATATTACTGTTCAGAAACGCCTGAACAGTAAAATAAATGAAAATGTTAGAACAATTTCTTAGAACAGCTCTAAAAGTTCTAAACAGTTCTTAAAGCAGTTCTAAAAGAGAGCAATTTGGCCTGGAACTGCTACGCCGCCGAATTATCTTTAGTCAGGTACGTCTCAAACAACTCCGTCTTAGAAAGAGTTGATAGGGTCGCAAAGTAACAGAAACTAATACTAAAGAGTAAATTAAACAACGCACACAAAATGTCAAAATAAATTTACTACATTGATTGGTCATACTTTTCTAAATATAAATTATAAAAATGCATATTTCACCTACCCCTAGTAAATAAGTAATCTTTTATTTTTTGAAGCAGGTATAGAATATAATAAACTTGTAATTGCAAACACAATCAACTAAATGCAGTTTCAAGACACATTTTCTGTATATCCTCATTAATACAAGTATTTATAAATAATTTATGACATTGGATTTCTCAATAAACTGGTGGGTCTTTAGTGTTAATAATTCTGAATAATATACTACAGACCCTATAGTTACATTTGAAGACTTTTCTAATATATCAATTAATTCTACTCCAGTTGTTTATACATGTGGAACAGCAGGTTTTGATGCTTCCACTGTATCATATATCAACGGTATCATATCTGAAACGTTGATACTTATGAAGTTACTGGTTAGTGTATTCGTGTAGCCTATTTTTATATATATTTTTCATAAAGAATTACGGATATCAGATTCTTACAATAGGCTACGCATTGCCATTTAGAATCAAGCGCTGTGCTTAAAATCAATTATGCTGTTTAATTGTGTACTATGTAGATATTTATCAACTATGAGAAAGGTAAATTGAATAGGTAAATTTCAACTTTAAGATTACACGATTTATTTTAATTTTCTATGATAAAGCATAACTTTCTATTTCATTTCTATTGTCATAAATTGAAAGAAGAGTTTCATTTGGCTTTTCCTTTTTATTATTAGAAAGTAAAACAATTTTATGATTGTTATTACAGTAGATTATCTTTGTATTTGAAATTGCCTTTGAAATTTGACTTCGTTTATTTAACTTCGGCTGATCACTGAGCACTGTGCTATTCTGCTGATACATTTTGCATCTGCTTTTCGAACCGTTAACAAGTTTGTTGATAGAGAAGAGATTTTCTGCAGATTAGTTTTCGCAAGGATCTAATCTCTCTATGGCGATGATAAAAAGTGGAAAGTATCATTTCCGGCATATCACGCATTGGGATTAGTCTGTTCCGGAACTATGCTGATCATATTATGCAGTTTATCGCTTGGATGGCGATTTTAGGAATACGATGGCAAGTTAAAGGACCGAGAAAAATCTACAAAAGTAAAATTGGGGGAGGGGATTTAGCGACATCGGTAGAGTGTTCGTCTCACATGGAAGTGATCAAGTTTCAAGTCCCGGGTCTGTCGACAAAAAAAGCCAGAGTTTGTATATTTGTTGTGTACCTGCGCCAGCTGCTTGTCGAGCTATGAAAAGGCAATGGTACGATTAATCACGGATCGGCAAAGAAAATAACAAAAGCACAAAAACAGCAACTCAGAAAGGAAACTAGCATGTGCGTTCTGTCATATGTGAATATATACGACTAAACAAAACAAAACAAAAATAAAGTAGAACTTCAGAGAAATGCTTGTTGAGAGTCTGCGGAATACATGGATTAACTTTAAATCGGTAATGAGGAAAAGTTATGAAACACATAAAAAAGCTAAATAAATAAACCTAAAAGTTTTACGCTTGAAGATAACGTTTTACATCAGTTTTATCTCTCCCAGAGAGATGAAATTGACATAACTCCCTTATTGAACTTTTCATATGGAAAGTTCTGCAATATAAACTACTAGCAATAATCCACTAGCAACCTATAAAAGTTAAGTTTCTGTCAAACATTTAAGCAGTAAACATACTTCTTTATTATTACTTACTCTCAAATTGAACACATAGCTGGTCTATCATAAGTTGTACAAATGATTCAACAAAAGGAACGTAAGAAAAATAGTTGTCTACCATTTTGTAATAATTTATCAGCCAGCTATAATATTTCGCTTTGGGAGTATTATATTGGTTACTTCTGGTAACAGAGCAATTACATTTGAGACAATGAAATACAATACCATATTGGTTTAACGTCTGTTTCATTAGGCCCATCTAATAACGAAATCAGGGACGTAATATAAACGTAGCAATCGTATATGGAAGAACGAAGGTGATAATGGATAAGCTTAAACCTTACGTGAAGGAAAATCTCAAGATAATATTAATTCTTACGACCCAGAGAAAAATGTGTCACAAATATTCATAACCCAGCGCTAGAATCATCTTTATTTCATGCACTTGTCTGATCTACATGTAGGCTATTTTTAAAATTTTCTGTTAAATATTTATCTCAGTACAGAATAACGTGAAAGGTTAAAGAAACTCACATCAGAAAACAAAACCATTTAAAAAATATCTCAAGAGCAATATATAGCAAGAGCTGTTAGAATATGCAGTTATGCCATGGACCTGCCGTTAGGCAATGGCCTAACGGCAGGTCCATAATGTACTGAGGGATAATAACTTGTACATAGAGCAATGCGCCGGTTACATGGCCTAATCGTTAGCACGCTCTTCACTGAGCCGCATGCCGCGTGTTTTGCCATCCACTCAGGAGGTGGCGATCATTACCTTCCACACTTTTCTATCTCTCGCTATCAGCAGTAGAATGTATTCATTTTAATTAATAAAAATTCACTCAAAAAGTTAAAATTCATCCTATTTTCCACACTTTGGGTTTAGTTTACTTAAAAGCTCATATAACGCTAATTCCTTCGATGCAGAATTTTAACAGCATCTTTGCCGAATCATTTATTATTCGTGTTATAATCTTCAATTACGAAGATTTTAGCACCGTCGAAGTCGCGTATGATCCATAGGCCTACTCCAGCCCCTATTATATATTTATATATTATGGCCAAAACTTTTAGTTTCCTTAATGATATTTTTCTATTATTATTATTATAATTATTATTAGGGTACTATTATTTTTAATGCCCTATTTGGTATACGACCTGGCTAAAAAAATTGGATAAAATATATTTTAATACGTTAAAAAGAATTACGCTATAGAGAAAATATAGACGAGCAGTTAAAATATATCTCCGTATCTTTGGATGCTAGGCCAACGAATGTACCGCGAAAGCAAAACTGCATTGCAACGTTGCAGCGCCATGGACAGCCTTTGCCAGAGGAAGGACTTCTCGCAATAATAATAATAATAATGATTATAAATATTAGTATTCGAAATATATATCAATGACCGCATTGTTGCATGTGTTAACTGGCTTAGCTAGTCAGCACGTTTACCATCAACCCTGTTAATTGTCCTACTCGGGTTTCAAAGCTTCACGGTTTGAATCCTTTGGCTCACTCGTCACTGATGTAGCCGCTGGACCGCGATACTGACGTTAAATTCACTCGTTAAATTCTTCTTCTCTCTTTCATTCGTTATAGGCTATATGATTAACCTAAAATCACAGAAATGTCTTAAAACTTTGTGTACGGTAATAATATGCACTATGGAGTCCGATTAGAACACTTGACAAGCAGGCCACAGTCACGAGACTGATTGATTCTTCTAAAATAATCTTGATCTCGCTGAACTAGACCTATATACCTAAGTTGGTAATCCTGGTAACGTCGGTCTCAATTATTCATTAGGTCCGATTTTTTTTTAAATTTACACAAATAGCGCAGATTAAAAATAGGGCTAGGGTATGGTTAGAATTAGGGACTAACCCTAATCCATATCCAACCAGACCCTAAAACAAAATGTGAAATAAATGATCATTGTACAGCACTTTGCCGTGAACTCGTACAATTGGTCTAAGGCTGACTGGACTCGTTGAACAATTTTTTTAGCTCATCTGATTGGTCCTTATGTTACAGCAATTTAAAAAATCCAGTTATGACATTGTTTCATATTTTTACTCGGTCTTACTGCATGCTATACATTTATTAAATTTTGTTCCATTAATTCACAAACCTTCTTATTCAAGGAATAAGAAAAAAGAAATGTTTCCCTAAACATATTAGGAAGAAACTCGCACTAAAAGCCAAACTATGGCGTAAATATAGATTGAAGAAAAACTTGAATAGCAAAATTAAATATCGGAAAACAGCTCAGAACTGCAAAGATCTACTGTATAGGCATCAAGCCTCAGTTGAGAGAAAGATATTATCTGCAAATGACCTGGGGAAATTTTATCGATATATAAATTCTAAACTAAGCTGCAAATCAGGGATTGCTCCATTGACAAACTCTAATGGGAGTTACGCATTTGACAATCTTAGCAAAGCAAATCTTCTAAATGAATACTTTGCCAGTGTTTCCGTTCAAGATAATGGGCTCATGCCAGATATGCAACCTGCTAATATAAATGATACATTGTCTGATATTAATTTCTCACCAGACCGTATATATAACATCATGAGAAAGCAAAAAAATTCTCTGGCATCAGGTCCAGATGGGTTCCCCCAATGTTCTTCAAGCATCTTGCTAGTTGCTTAACTGCCCCTCTCTCCGTTCTGTTTCAACAAATATTAACTGCGAAGCAACATCAAACATTTGGAAGCATGCTTATGTAACTCCAGTCTTTAAGAAAGGTAAATCCAGTCTCGTCCAAAACTACCGACCAATATCATTAACATCTGTAATTTGTAAAATCTTCGAAAGCTCAATAAAAGTGGAATTGGTTGATTTTTTATCAGCTAATGATCTCATAACTAGTGACCAGCATGGGTTCATGGCCAAACGATCCACTTGCACTAATCTAATGGAGACTTTAAATGATTGGACTCTAACAATGAAAGATGGCTATTACACTAGAGTGGCATACATTGACTTTGCGAGAGCATTTGACTCTGTATGTCACTCTAAGCTACTCTACAAATTGTCTATGATGGGCATAAGCGGATCCTTGTTGGCCGTGCTTACATCTTACCTAGACAATAGATCTCAACAAGTCAAAATTCAAAACACACTATCCACATCTGTAGTTATTAAAAGTAGAGTCCCTCAAGGGAGTGTACTAGGTCCTGTTCTTTTTGTCCTTTATATAAACGAGCTGAGCAATATATTTCCTGAAACTACCAAGTCCAAATACTATGCTGATGACGCTAGAATGTACAGTGTAATCAAATGTAGCTTAGACCTAGATAAATTCCAGAAAAGCTTAGATAAGCTATCAATTTGGGCCGATTCGTGGCAGCTGAGTATATCAGTAAATAAGTAAGTACAGTGAACATTACTTCTAATAATAAACTTAATGTTGACTCTGGCCCTTGCAATTCTGCTGATAATATTAGAATTAATGATATCAGTCAAATACGTGATTTAGAGTAATTGTGGATTCCAGGATAAAGTTCACAGCTCATATTGCTAAGACTGTTTCTACTGCTAAGCAAAGAACGTCCTTATTCTTCAGAGCCTTCCTAACCCGAGAACATATGACCCTTCCTGACCCGAAATAAATGTTTAATCATGGCGTATAAATCGTACATCCTTCCACTTCTTGAATATTGCTCTTCGATATGGTCTCCGCACTCTGTCGGAGATATTCTTCTATTAGAGAGTGTACAGAGAAGCTTCACTAAGAGGACTCCGGGGCTTGAGAATATTTCCTACGATGCCAGATTGGAAGCATTGAATATGATTATCCTTCAGCGCAGGCGCCTACATTATGATCTTGTATTTTGCTAAAAAGTTAAAAATGCACTCATGGGAGGTGCACCAGACAACTATGGTCTAGAGCTGTCTACTCGGCAATCACGTGGCAACTCTTTAAAATTAGTCATAAATAACCCAAGAATTGACACCCGTAAATATTTATTTTCCTCTAGGTTTTGTGAACCCTGGAATTCCTTGCCAAATTGTGTTGTTCTACTAAATAATGCTAATTCTTTTAAATGTCAGCTTTTAACTCTTAATTTTTATTAATTTTTAATTATTACATACAGTACCTGAAATGTTAACTACAATGATTCTTGTCAGTTATTTGACATATTATAATTTCTTTTATTAAATATGCTCGTAGCAATGACGTCATGTATGTCTTAAATGTCTTTTATTCTATTATTCTATTAAATTGCAAATATTTCATTCTGTGAAATAATTAAATATGTATGTGATTATATGTATGTGTGTTTATGTGTGTTTTATGTGTATGTATGCATAGCCTATCTGTGTAGGACCTAAGTATATGTGTAAAAGCCGTGGGACTGAGTTTGGCGTCTGTTTCCATATTGAGGGATGCAGAGACGGACCCGGCTAGGATTCTTAACCGCGGCGTCCCGTCCGTTGCTGCAGCCTGCCACCGACCAGGCCAGCCAATCTGGATAGCGTGAATATATAAGTAGGGCCCATATATGTATATACATGTATAGGCCTACATGTGTATGTATTTGTACATGTGTATGTAAATATGTATTGTATACATGTGAGACTATTATGTTGTGGGATTTTTGTATATAATTGTATACAGTTTTATATAAGTGTATTTGTATTTGTATATGTAGGCTTTATGCATGGTATAGTCTTGTATAGGCCTCTCTCTGTGGCCTATCTATGACTGTCGACCTACAGCATACTTCATAGGATTCGCGTGTGCGGGGTACATGATAGTGCCTTCGAGGCTTTGTGTCCCATTTTACCCTCTCTGTTAACTGTTACGTGTTTGCTGACTTGATCGCGTGAAATAAACTCATTTCATTTCATTTCATTATATAATTATATTATCATTGTTTGTGCACAGACTATTGTGTATACGGAGACTATAAAGGACCCTACACGAATGGCTTGAACTGTGCAACTATTAGAAACCTGGCTCAGTGGAATTGCTATAATTCATACTACGCCAATGATTGTTGCTCTGGCTGCCCCTCCATAAAGAACAGCTCTAATGTTGGTAAGTGAAGCTTTTTATACAAAAATTTGTTATACAAAAGATTTTTATACCCAAATCTTACATATTCATCATCTGCCTGTAGTTGCATATTCCGATTCGGACGTGCCTGACATCACCCTTGGTGAGTAACCGAGTGTATAATTACTCACTGATTAATTTATTGAGAGATTGAATGAGAAAAGGGCTATAAATTATTGTAACTGTTTGTAGCATAGTTCATGTACCACATTCACGTTCTCTCTGGTATCGTGTCCGATCTGAATGTAAGAGGTCATGATTCACATTCTCTCTAATGCATCTCTCTCTCCTCTCTCTCTCTCTCTCTCTCTCTCTCGCTCTCTCTCACTGTCTCTCTCTCCTCTCTCTTTCTATCTCTCTCTCCATCTATCTCTATTCTTCATTTCCTTTTGAGAACTAAGTAACTGCTTTAAATTAATAACTAGTGAAAAGGTCTTTGATAAAAGGCTTTATTAATCACATTTCACAAATGTGATTTTCTTTTTTGGGGGCCACAGCCCCCACAGCCCCGTAACGCGTAACGGTTTAAGAGAAGTATTATATAGGATGACATGCAACAGGTTGTGAATATGGAGACAAGTTACTGTAGTAGACGGGGCCCACAG
>JAQFZF010004170.1:0-10750 GCA_034695365.1 Enchytraeus norvegicus
TCACACTGTATATATATATATATATATATATATATATATATATATAATAAAGCTGAATGTATAGCTTATTTTAAGATGTCTCTAGTCTAGATGTCTCTGTATCGAAAGATACTGTCTGAGACGGACCCGACTGGAAATCGATCTCGTGCCATCGATCCTCCGTATCAAGCAAGTGTGTTACCAATTACGCTATCCAACCGGGACATTTACGTGTGACTTAAGGAAAATGAGATGCTATATATGATATTTTATATTGCCGACATGTAAAGTATGTTATATGCATGCATGTTGTCTTGAAGGACTCTTCTGAGCTTGAAATAAAACTCACAAACATTGAGAGATTGTAATATGTACATCTCTAAATATTTGTGATAATATTACGTTAAAAAGTGAACCTGAGTAGGCCTCCTGTGCTATATTCGTAACTGAACAAAGCCGATCCTGATTCTGAGAGCATAGAGCAAATGTTATATCTGACAGCAATGTCGTCATCCCCACAGGTTCAATGGGTTCGTGGCTCAGAATAATAATAATAATTAGTAATGCTAACTCAGCAATCCATCCATTCGTGGGTCGGCTAATTGGAAGAAACTGGTATGTAGTGGGCGACTGTTGCAGAATATTGTTTTGATAACCACAGGTATGGCGAATATGATCCAAACTTGGATTGTGTTGAGTGGGGCCGGCTACCTCACTGAATAATGGATGTTAAATCCTTGCTTCCAGTTCTACAGCCCTGGATGCTAAAGATTATGTTAACATGAATATCATCGTGGGATATTTATATAATTTGTAAATGTAGATAGGCCTACTGGAGTATTTTGGTGGCACCTATTACGTTTTTTTGTAATGCAGGTGATTTCGGAGTTTCAGCAAAGAACAGATCACTTGAACAGCGACGGAATTCTTCTATCGGTACTCCATATTGGTAATTACATGGCTGTTTCGATCAACAATCAATCATTCAACCAATATATAATGATTTAAATTAATACATAAAAGAATTAGCAATGAGTTTGTTCAATAAATCAGCCAAACATCGAACAATCAATCAGTCAAGCAATCAATATATAACACTATAATATCATTTATTAAAGTGCTTTCATATTAGTCTATCAGATCTTAAGTTTCTTAAATACGTTATTACAGAATGGAACTGTGAATGTGATTATAGATACAAACATTAACAGTGTAATTCTACCCGTCCACCCAAGGCTTCTCCAGTTTAGTGCTAAGTTTGGCATGGCTTGAAATTAATTAAGTTGGATTACCTAGTAGCTAGCATACTTACCTGGTCAGCAGGAGGACACGGGCTCGAGTCCGTCTCTGACAGTATCTTTCTGATAAAGAAACCAAAAGTTGAGTTTTATTCATTGTGTTTGTTGCCCTATATTCTGATTATTACGTCCCTGACATCGCATTTAGGGTAAAGAGACGGACGTTAAATCTTGATTGTATTGTATTGTATTTTGTACAGGATGGCTCCAGAAGTAATAGCCTGTGAAACAGAGAAAACAGAGCCTTACGATTACAAAGCTGACATCTGGTCGCTAGGTGAGATTTAATTAATTAATATATTACTAGCAGTGAACGACATTGATCAATCAATCAATCAATGAGCAGTTTTTACATAGCGCACTCTTAACTAAATCTCCGAAGCGGATTTGAACAGTGAAGGTTAGAGTAGCCTGGCCGGCCATATCCCACAACCGATGTAGCAGGATCTCTGCAAATCTGGAGATAGAGCGAGTTTTACTAAATCTATTCACTTCTATCAGAGAACGCCAGGCAGAGAATGCTGTGCTATATGTGTATAGTTTCTTAGCTTGGCCAACGACCATGCTAAGTATCCCATTTTAGACTGACTACTTTAGTTTCCTCCCATGATTGCTTATAAATTAACGAGCTTTCTCTTTTCTCATCATATCGAATTTAACATCCGGCTCTGATTCAGGCATTCTTCAGGCATTGCCCGAATTATGGGGGAGGGGGGGGGGTTCAGTGGGCCGCGCCTGCTTCGCTACTCTTCCGCAATAACCCAAGATCTATAGCTTTTTGGCTGCCCTCCAGTTACCTTGCTATTGTAATTTAAAATTGGAGCACTGATTTCAAAACATAACATTGAGAATTTGTTTTCACTATGAGTATATAAGGGGCCTATGTCTTATATTATAAGATTATGCAATTTAAAATTGAAAGTGTATTTTTCAAATATCGATTTCTATATAAAGTTAAATTAGAAAATCTTTTGTTATTGACGTATTAATATTTATATCTACTTACTTATTTTATGATATATATTATAGGATACATGTTTAATATATATGACTCTTAATATTTATTATTAGAATAACATGATACAGGGTCAGGAAGCATTAATTAATGCTTGTTTAAGACCCTTTTCGAGTGCTATGCAGCGATCAACCATCCCGCTTTTACGTCTGAGATTTAACTCTCTGAGCGGCTCCACCGTGTCCACCGCGTGTTCAAGTCCACGATGGTACCACAAAGTCAACGAGACATACATACTTATTTTATGACACTTATTATATTACACTTATTATATGGCACTTATTATACAAATCTTGTTATTTGACACTTCAATGACATGCGGTTATCAGATGATATTTATTATTTGAATCTTGGGAAGTGACACTTATTATATGACAATTACTATACTACATTTAGTATAATATATTATGGCATTTTTATATGACACATTTTCAGGTATTACGCTGATAGAGTTGGCTCAGATGCACCCACCCAATCATAACATGAACCCTGGTAGAGTTAAGATCAGAATTCATCTAGCTGACCCCCCTATTCTTGATCTTCCTCATAAGTGGTTTGTGTTTGTGTTTCTCTCTCCTTAATTAGTACCTTAGCACTTATTAGAAAGAGAATACACTTTGCGATTCTAATTGATTGACATTCTTATGCTAATGAAGTAATAAAACCTTTTGTCAAAAGTTTTATGCGCTCACAATACTGTACATAGTGAAAGGTTTACTATCTAAGTTGACCAATTTTTACAAATGAGCTGCGATGCGTGGGTAAGTTGGTTAGTAAGTCGGAATTTTGCGACAATGGTCCAGTTTCGATTCCTGGTAGAGCAACTGGTGCGTAAATCTCAGATGTGCAATAGGACAACCAAACCCTGTATTCCTTCGTGGATCTGTTAATTGCAAACATTTAGTTCATAGTGGACTACTGTCTCAGAATATTGGAGTTAGGCACAGGTCTGGCGTATGATCCGATCGATATTGTAAAGACTTGTCAGAAAATTAACTGTATCATTGCTTATGATACAATTAACGATCACCCGTGTGCTGTGTGGCTTAGTTGAGATTCTGTTTCCTTGTCGAAACGCTCTCTTCTAAAAGCATGACAACAATTTTATACTTACAATTTGTAACTTATTTATCACTTTACATTTGACAAACTAGTTTTCCTGATGTTACTCACTTTTTGATTATAATTATATAAGTTAACTTAAAATGGAAAAATGACTAGCCATTAAATCTCGAGCTAATTAATATAATTAATATTCATGAGCACCACAGAGCAAGCCGGCACTCCATTGCAATTTTTTATTTTCGTACATATTGGTAGGGTTAGGGGTGGGGTTAGGCCTAACTCTAATCCTAACCCTGACCCTAACCCTAAACTAGTCCCTAACCCTATCATATGCATTTCTATGTAAAATATAGATGCTCTGTTATGTTCAGCCAATCACAATCGAGTGTTGGCCCTCATGAATATTAATTAGCTCGAGAATAAATGGCAAGTGAAAAATGTGAAGTTAGAGTTCTGGTAATCTGGTATTATGTTTATAATTATACTGTTCATAATGGTCTTATTGATATTGCTGGTCAGGTCTGCCGATTTCAACGATTTTCTAAGAAAGTGCCTAATGAAGAACCCGCACGAAAGATCTTCAGCTAAGGAGCTTTTACAGGTATGATACGTGATATGTTAATAGTAATTTAAACTTGTTACGAATATATTTTATTGATGACACACAATTATACATGTAGGCCTAGTAACTATTAATCATAATGATAAAGAAAGACTTGTGAAAATGATTTTTAAAAAGACAACGTGAATGTACCTCAGATGGTATTATGTCTCCCTTCAAGATAGGCATCACTGCATTTTTGCTTGAGGCAAGAATTCATAATGTGGCCAACTTGTTTTTTTGTTAATTGTGTGTGCTTAGTGATGAGCGGAATGGTAGATTATGTGTACGATTCAATATTGGTCCTGTCATTTGGCAGTGCACTGGCAAGATAAATATTACAATTATACTTTTATTACATATTCTTTATGCTCTGGGCGATAGCCAATCCTAGGCTAATACAATTAAAAGTATATATGTACTCATAGTGGTATGCTGTATAATTTAATTTGTTGAAATTATCTGTGGATCGAGGTTGGCGGTGAAGGTGCCGTTTACAAAGACAAAGTTTTACTCAAATTTTGTATTCTCTTTACAGCACAAGTTCCTGGCCGGGAGCATAGACAACAAAGAAATGACTCGCATGCTATCAGAGGTCAACGCCGAGGTCACGGTCAAGATAGAGGACATTGACCTTAGTTCTGAAAATACTCCGGAACTCTCCGTCAAATCCAGTGAATCCAATTCCACTGGATTATCAGAAGCCAAGGATCAGAAGCTGAATGGCAACGGCCGTGTAGATAGAAATCTATCGAATGAGGAGAATAATTCCAGGAAGCTAGACTCTGGTTTTACAAATGGGGCATGTATAATTGTACATAGATCTAAGATGCTTAATTTATTAGTGTAATTATGTTATTATTGATGTCCTTGTTATCATCATGGATGAGGGAACGGACGTTAAACCTTTACAATTATTGTTACTGTTTACGTTGTAGTGATCGGCTATTTCAAACAATTAAAGCAAACGCTCCAAGAAATTCACCCCACCTGAAACATCTAAAACTACAGTATCTAGTGTTGCTGCAGCTTGTTTTGTCACATATTTTACCACAACCGTTGTGGCAGGACCTATCAGATTGATACACATCACATCTTCCAAAAATTGAACATATTTTAGTGATTGGTTAATTTGATTTAATTGATTGATAGATTATATGATTGATTGATAATTATCAGGGAGATAGCAGAAGTTCAAACAGTAAATCCTCATCAACTACTTCCAATGATTATAGCAAGCCTTCCAAGAGATTAGCCCCAGCTGTTCCAGCCACTGCATCCATTTCTGCTACTTCTTCTAATGCTGCTATTCCTGCTAATGCTTCTGTTTCTGCTATTCCTGCTAATTCTGCTACTACTACTATCCCTGCAACCCCTTCGAAGACATCAAATTCCGCAATATCATCGAATACCTCTTCCGTCAGTTTTAACTCGACAACATCTAATGAAATGTCAACTTCATTTCTGTCCAATGATCTTCCTGCTTCCACTCCATCTTCCACCAATCACATCGCATCTGTAGCCATACACGATGGATATTCCAAAGAGTCGTCTCGGAAAAGAAATGTGGAACTGGAAGAGCAGACAAGAACTATGATCATCTCGGATGAGGATGATGTGGAAAAGATTTATTTAGGTGCTACTGGCAAGGACAGAGGTGCACAGAAGAAGGACTCCGAGGGGGTTCAGACAAATGGCAAGAACGTGCCGGTGATATTCTCAGGAATGGCTGCTAAGCGGTTGCTGCAATCCCACCCAGGGGGTAAGAGGGGTAGGGAGATAGAAGGTGGGGGAGAGGAGAATGGTGGAGGTGAACCGTTTAACAGACAGGTAATTAAATTAATAACATTATTTGTTCTTAGTAGTAGTAGTTAATTAATAAGTCGTCATGACAGACACGTAAAGTTGCAAGCTACCGAAATAAAGTAAGTCTTCTGATTAATCTGTTATTGAGTTCTAATGATTCTGTTAACAGTGGTGTGTTTTGACAATGGTGTCTTTGACAGTTGTGTTTTGACAATGGTGTTTTTGACAGTTGTGTTTTGACAATGGTGTTTTTGACAGTTGTGTTTTGACAATGGTGTTTTTGTCAGTTGTGTTTTGACAATGGTGTTTTGACAGTTGTGTTTTGACAATGGTGTTTCAGGTGTGCCTATTGCAATAATATTTTAAGAAGGCGCCTAGTAGTCCAGTAGCATTCTGTTAATGAAGGTTTTAGCTGTGGGAGCAGTGCACACTGCACAGTGCACACTGCACAGTGCACACTGCACTGTGCACACTGCACTGTGCACGCTGCACTGTGCACACTGTACAGAGTAAGTGTAGTATCAAATCATTCATAGAATTAACATGAATTAATTGATTAATTAATTAACTTAGTAAACTTATGCCTATTGTATTTTAATTAATAATTAAGTAACAGGAACAATCACAAAATCTCTTTACGCATCATACCCGCAGTTACCTTTGCAATCTTCAGTCTCAGTCATCCTTTACTTACTAATTGCTACCAATTCAACTATTCCAAGACGAATGGATTATTTCATGTTGGATGGATCTTGAGAATATAGATTCACTGAAAACTGCAAGACTAGTGTTCGTACGAGGCGTCTATTGCAGATGCTGTGGTGCAGTATAAAGTGGTTCTTGCCGCGACCACTGTTTGCTAGACCATAAGCAATTCAAATTACAGTCAATTTTCGATGTTGTTCAATATAAAAGCGGCTCGGAGAGATTTGGCAAAGACTATGCCGGACACAAGTTCATCATTGATTTATTATTTCTGATGGGATTGTTTGGCCTGTGGCATAACAAAGATGTTACTGTCTGATTGGTTCGACCTGTTGTGAATCAAACCCGGACGCGAATTAACGTTAACGGAACAAGTACAGCAACTTATGCTAACCATAACCAAACCTTAACCTAACCCTAACCTCTACCCCTACCCTACAACTACCTCTAATCCTATTCCTAGTCTAAGTACTGATCTTCTGTAACTCTACTGTGTATGCACGTTACAGTCACAGACGATTATGTTAAAATTTTATCTGCTGTACCTGTAACTCCAACGTTAAAGCGTAACCCGGACACGTAGCAAAAAATGCCAACAGGCTTTAAACTAATGACGGTGTACATACAATTATTTAAATTGTAAGAAATATGAGACTAAATTTAATTAATTAATAAGTAATTAATATTTATAAGTCATAGTTCTGTACCTAGTTCCATTGATGTACGGCCGGAATCCCGGTTTTGGCTCGCCATTGGTGCTGGTTTTAATCAAAGCAATCGATTATAATTATAATGTGTTTGCATAAACACCAATAGATCAAATATACTTTAATATCAAATATCACAATATCAGCTTTGATCAGTGATGCCACTGCTGGTTTAATTAAACCATATCTGATTTATTTCACTCGAAGCTGGTTTGCTGGTTTATTTTTTCTAAAAAGGGCAAACCTGGCTTAATTCACGGCTTTCTGGTTTATTTGCTGGTTTAATTCCTGAAAAACATTATTCATGATTACAAACAGAAAAGTTATCACATTAAATTACTTTAAAGCGAAGGAATTTTGCTATATAGGCTAATTATGATGGTTTTCTGAAGGTTCATAGGATAAAAAAAAGTTTCGTTCACTCCGTTCGCGTTCAGTTTTCACATGCCTTCAATGCAAAGAAACGCCATTTATATCAGAAACTTTAGGAGTAAGCTTATGCTCAGGTACTGTATATGTTAATGCCAATATTTTGTTCGTTGGCTGCTTTTCGGAATTATAGTAGCTGTGCAATATTTAAGGAACATTTTACTTCATTGTTTTGGCATACTAGAATAATTGTATATTACGCTATTTGTTTTTGTTAATTGTAATATGTGCGTGGTTTTTTAATGGACAACGCAATGGACAGTAGGCGCTACTGTAATTGTTACAAAAAATGTATCGAATACCATCGATCGTTTTATTTAAGATAATAAAATCTTTGACAATCTTTTGAAATTATGTTTTTAAATTCAATTTTTTTTTCAAAAATTGTCATTGTACGTAAATTATTCCATTCTATTTCACATGTTTCTATTTCAATTCTCGTGTTGGGTCCGGAATATTTGAGAATAGTCCAACTGTTAACTAAACGTATTTCATAAGAGCCGACTAACGCAGATACTGAGGAAGGCAATGGAAAACCACCTCAGAAACCAATATTTTCCTTGAATTAAGGCATCATTTTAGGTGTGGAAAAGGCAAAGCCTTTGTGATGAGACGGACTTATTGGGTTGGTCGATGGTGTGCCCATTAAAGAGCGAGTTAGTTGATTGTGTGTATGATATTTTGCCTTGGACCTGCCACGTGCAGAGCACTGGATAGATAGATTCGAATTAGAGCGACGTATAGAAGAATTACAGACAACACGTGCCAGAGAGTTTTGAACACGCTGAAGGCAAATAATTGAGGATTCAGGTAAACCATAGAGTAAAGAATTACAATAGTCAAGCTTTGAGTGCACAAAAGTGTTAGCCAAAATTGTAGTGCTCACTATTTCTATCAAGTGAAGAACGAATTTGTCTTAATTGTCAAATTTGAAAGAAGAAAGATCGGTAAATGGTAGAAATGTGACGTTTAAAATCTAAGTTAGAGTTTAAAATAACTCTCAGGTTACCCACAGAATTAATTGGAGTGAGCGCAAGAGTTTGAAAGTATGCCGAAGAATTAGTGACCTTAAACGTTGTTTGTCATTGCCAATCAGGAGATTTGGAAATTCAGTTTTGGAGAGATTAACAGCAAGACGGTTGGCACAGAACCAAGAATGAACAAGATCCAAAGTAGATGAGAGCTTGCTAAGGATTAGTGCTAGACGAGCGAAAATTGAGTAGAAGTTGGTAGGATATTGTTGGCAGCTCAATAACACTAGAAGGTTTAATAATAGTAAGCGCAGCTCACTAACATTAGAAGGTTTAATAATAATCAATTATAATAATAATTATAATTATAATAAAATATAATTAATATTAAATATAATTTGAGAAGCTTGGACCTCTGAACAAAGAAGGTGATGAGTTCCTTACCACGCTAGGCAAACGTCTTTCGGCTATTACGGGAGACAAACGTGAATCATGCTTTTTGAGGCAGAGACTCTCCATCTGCTTACAGAGATACAATTCTGTCTGTGTAAAGGGCAACTTCAACTCCACCCTCGATCTGCTCCACAGCTAATTTTAACCCATGGGCCTTATACACCCCTCTGGGTACATATATAAAGGGTGGGCCAGAATAAATGCAACTATTTTGACGGCTTATAACTTTGACAGTTTGTATCCGAGCGCCTCACTCTATACACCAAATTATAGCTAATAACCCATTCTACTATTCTATCAAGTATCTACCAAGATGCCTCATACAGATTACGAGAAAATTTCATTATTCACGGATGCCTCATTTTCAGTGAAATAACGTGAAATCCGAAAGTCTGAAACTCAAGATACCGACTTTATGCATTTATAAACCTAATAATATTAAAATCCTCTTCCGAGTACTGAAAAACGATTCAATTCACATCAGATGATGAATGATTTTCCTTCCAGAAAATGGAATAAATATAAATACGAGTCCTTATTCTCCCCTCGACTGAGATCAGTCAGGCACTCGTGGACTCAGCCATCGGTAAGTGGTCAGGACCTGTGAATGCAGTCATTCAGGCGCACTGTGAAAACATTGAACATTTGTTCGACTAATTCTGTATTTACTTAAGCCATTTATTGCAAATTCAATATAGTTTAAACAAAGTTAAGCCTAAAAATGAATAAAGGTGATATCTCGAGTTTCAGACTTTCAGATTTCACGTTCTTTCGCTGAAAATGAGGCATCCGTAAATAATGACATTTTTTCAGAAACTGTTCGCAGCATCTTTTCGATAATTAGCAAATTCATAGAATGGATAATTAGTTATAACTCGGCGTGTTTCATGAGGCGCCCGGATAAAAACTGTCAAAGTCATAAGCCGTCAAAGTAGTATCATTTATTCAGGCCCACTCTGCAAATAAACAGTTCATATTTTTTTTAGGCCAGGGTGGAATATCACCCAGGGCATTTAATATAATAATAATTAAAATAAAATTATACTATAAATTATAATAATAATAATAATAACATTATAAAGCTAAATAAATGTTAATTTTGTCAGGTTTAACGTCCACAAGATTATCTTAAATTATTTGCGTTCAAACTTCATAATTCTAAATATTAAAATGATATATGGTCAAACACTAAAATTCAGCTAGATTATTTAAACCCAACTTCAATCAATAATGCATTGTTGATAAATGTACAGGAATTTTTCATATTTTTATAATCGTGCAGTTTGCCCGTTCGGATACTACGGATGCAATTGTGATTACACATGTGATCCAACATGTCTGAACGGATGTCTCCTTTCAACTGGAAAGTGTAGAGAGGAACATTCAACGACCACCCCACACTCAACATCATTCACGACGGCATCAGTTAGCACATCTCACACTGGCAGTGCCACAACGCCTTCAACGCTGACGCCGAGCGCCTCCACCACCGGTAGTAGCACGTCTCACACCGGTAGTGTCACGCCTTCAACGCTGACGCCGAGCGCCTCCACCACCGGTAGCAGCACGTCTCACACGGGTAGTGTCACGCCTTCAACGCTGACGCCGAGCGCTTCCACGACCGGTAGCAGCACGTCTCACACGGGTAGTGTCACGCCTTCAACGCTGACGCCGAGCGCCTCCACCACCGGTAGCAGCACGTCTCACACGGGTAGTGTCAC
>JAQFZF010004171.1:0-10749 GCA_034695365.1 Enchytraeus norvegicus
GAAAACCGGAAAATACACAGTATATACACAAAATGGACAGCACATATAAAAACAGTGTTAGTTGCGTGATGGACAAAGTAACCACAGGCCTTATACTGGGGGGGGGGGGGGATAATGATACTTCGACCCTGAGCGGCAGCCTCCGCCCCCCCACCCCCAAATTCTCAATCTCTGAGCCTGGCTTATTTTGTGGATATGAATGAGACCTGTGTTTCACCAGATGGCCAACTTTCTCATATCATTGATTGATTGATTGATAATTTATTGATTGATTGACAGGTAACTCAAGCCTGGTGTACACTATCATACGCAAGAGAACGGTGTTTCACCAGATGGCAAACCTTCCCACAGATCACACTTCCATAGCCAAGGCTCTCACAAAGAAAGGCAAGAAGTCAGTGATGCCGCTACGCAAGGAGTCGTCATCTAACAGTGAGCCGCCATCCATGGAGGGCTCCATACCGGCGGCCGAGGCTGAGCCAGGAACACTACAGGCTTCATTGCTAGCTACACCTGGTTAGTGTGTTCTCTCTCTTTGTGTCTCTGTCTCTCTCTCTTTTTCTCTGTCTCTCTCTCTTTTTCTCTCTGTCTCTCTTTTTCTCTCTGTCTCTCTCTCTCTGTCACTCTCTCTGTCTCTATTTCTCTCTCTCTGTCTCTCTCTCTCTCTCTCTCTACTGCTAGATAACATCATGGGTGATTGCTTAACCCGGCGGCTGTTGCTAAACCAATCGCGCTGCAGGCTTCAGTAGCCGCTATACCGGGTCATTGAATCAATCACAGGGATATTTAATTGATCGAGCTTATATGTAACATACCAGCGTTATGGTGTTATACAAATAGCTAATATTTTTATTTTTATTTTGAGTTGATCTATTTTAATTTTACTAATGAAGCAGACATTCTTTGTCTCTTTCTTTTCTGACCAGTTTTAGACCTCAAAGTTATAGGTAGCTGTTAATATTCATTTTAAAGCTATTTATGACGTCATCTTCTCCATCTATAGAATTGAACAATTTCATCCTGATAACCCCACAGTTGCTTAGTAACTTACTGTAAACTCCCGACCGAAAACTGGCCCGTAGTGTGTCAATCTTATTTTGGATGTGCGTTTAAAATTGTGCACATCAATCAATCTATCTATGAGGATGTAACGTCCCGTTCCTCACCCGAAAGCGATATCAGGGACGTGACATATGAGTAAATTGGTGCTTCTGTTCCCGTGTATATTTATGCACGCATTTATTTAGCTTCTATTATGTGAATATGTTGAAATGTTTAACATCTTTTGTTGGACATAAGTCACAATAATTGTTGGCATTATCAATTTGTCATGCAAAGTTTGTATCGTGCAATGTGTGCGTGACAAGATATTATATTCTTGACTATTTTGTTCATTTTATTTACATCTGTACGTGCAGTAGATAAACGGCTTCTTTACCCCAATCCATGTGCTCCTAGTGCTTGCTTTTGTTATTGTTTAGACAATAAAGTAATCTTGATGTGATCAGTGAATGCTATTATGGGGCAGTGGTGCACAACCTCGATGAACCGAATATAATTTGGTGAAGTGGTCGCGGGCCGCACATAATATTATTCATCATACTTGCGTAAGCGGGCTCAGCCTTTTTGCGGGAATGGGTAAAAAAAATGACATTTCTTCTTCTTATTTTGCTAGATCAATTATTAAATTAAAGAACCTAGAAGAAAACATAAGGGCCACCACAAAATAAGTACTATTAATTTGCCAAAATAATTGTGATTTTGACACAACAAATGTCTGACACAAAGAAACATATTTTTCAGGCCAGCTTTCGGCAGGCCGCACGGCAATGCGGGCCGCGGTTTGTGCAAGCCTGTTATAGGGTGTGCATTTATTTTATATTATTTTGTGAGATTTTGTGTTTTATTATTGTTATTATTTGTTTTTTTTTGCATGTAGATAATTTCAATGAAATAGAATATACCGTACATAATTATTCTTACCAGAATTAGTCACAATATAATATGTCCTAATAATTGTAATTATTATGTCCTAATAATTGTAATTATTATGTCCTAATAATTGTAATTATTATGTATCCGAGGATCAGTAACTCGTACTCGTACATAGCAGTGCTGGCCTTAGCGGTGTACAAACTGTGCAGTCGCACAGGATCCGCAAATTTAGGGGGGGGGCCCGCAAAATGTCACAGAAAAAAATTACTTGGCCTATGATACCAATCAATCATTAACAAAAGGCCTACAAGCGCTGAATTTATCAACATAATAAAAAATTTTAATCTACTACGTGATTCGCTGATTGGTGTAAATTCAATTTGCGGACCCCCTCGCAAATGTTAGAAAACTTTAATTGTTAGTATTACTTTTTTTTTTTCAGCGGTGTTAATACAGCTTGTGCAGACTTGTTATGGTAGATTATTAATTAAATTATAAATTAAGTTTAGCTAACATTTGTTTTTATTTATTTATCTAGGATGTAATGAATGTGTTAAATATTATTCCGCAATATGTTACGTTTTTAACTGCTATGTTATAGAATATAGGTCTAATTGTTTTAATATATATAGAACTTCAGTGGCCTCTACCAATGAGGGGATTGGGAGGTCGATCTCCCTGGGAAAGACTGGGGGGGGGGGAGAAACATGTTTTTTTAAATATACTAACCCCCAGATTCTCCCACTACAATTGGGGAGGGGTTAGAAGCCACTGTAGAACTTCATGGTTATCCAAATAGTGTTTAGTGTTTAGTTTACATTAATTGCGGGGGATCATGTTAGTGCCTTCTCTCCTCTGTGTACCATTTCGTACTCTCTGTTAGTTGGTACATGGTTGCTGTTTTGAGTCTTGTGAATTAAAATCATTGAACTAATACAGGCCATAAGCTGTCGCTATTGAACTAATTGCACTAACTAATTAAGTCTTACTAACTATTGTTAACTAATGTAGTATATATTGTAATCTACTAATCAATCATTCACTAAATTTATAATGTTTTTAAATATGTTTGTCATAGAATTGATATAGGGGCCTACTTGACAGTTTCTTTAACTTTATAATTATATCCATGTGTTTAGCTTTTTTGTATTATATTTTCGTATTTCTAACTTTATACATGTGATATTTTTCTAGAAATAAAATAAGACTTTTAAAATGATACTATTTGTCTATTGGTATTTAAACTAGTAAATATGTAATAGTCTCACAGTCATATTTTGAGTTACATCAAATTTTGTAAGTTTACCTTACTCGCATTCTAGCATTGTATTTTTCCATTTGAACAAAATTAATCTAAACTCTGGTCATAATCAAATCCAAAAGCATAGCTTATTTTATTCATAGCTTCTTTTAAAATACATAATCTGACGTAAAATACCAACGAGCAAAATATCTATTAGTAAAATCCCAACGAGTGGGTTCCAGGAGTCCCTTCCTTTGGGTGTTCTAGGGTTTAAATAACATTGTAGCCTATTTAATTAGTTAATGTTACATGTTATTTAATTTAAATAACATGTAACCTATCACAGGCTCAACACGATTGAGATGGTTTGGTGTTAAAGTACTTGATGCAGCGATTAAGATGCACTAGACAAATAGGTGGGACAAGTTTCGAACCAGTCAACGCTACTGTGGCTTTTTGCAAAGAGCAACGCTAATAAATAAACTTATTGATTAATAATAGCCAGCATTGTTTTCCATTCATTTCTCCTAAAATATTATTTTGTGTCATTTCAAAAGGTGACATATTACTGCTTATTTTCCACCCGAGAGCCTTTTAGACCTATTTTCCACCCGAGAGCCTTTTAGACCTATTTTCCACCCGAGAGCCTTTTAGACCTATTTTCCACCTGAGAGCCTTTTAGACCTATTTGACACCCAGAAGAATTATACACTTGGAAGAATTTAACACCGAGTAGGAGCATTATTGCACTTTATCTGTTTCAAAATTTAATTTCTTTCTTTTCTGATTGATTTACTTAACTAGGTACTCAGTTTCTACTAGCTACTAACTTTGGACTTTTTTGGAGTATTTGGAGATTTATAGGCCAATAGCTGTTTCATCCGATTTCATCTCTTGTTGCTCGTTCTCTATCTGTCTAGTTATCCTGTTTTTCTGCCGGACGGCAGGTCCAAGGCATATATTTAGTCACACAATCTACTATCTCACTGTTTATTGAGAGCATCAGCGACCATCCCCAACACTTGATCCCATCATAAATGCTCTGCAATTATCATATCTGAAATGATGCCGCTATTCAAGAGGAATTACTATATCTGGAGTGGTTTTAATTGTCTTCTTTAGTGATACCGTTAGTCAGTTTATGCGAAACACGCGCAGCTTTTAGTTGGTCTACTCTAACTTTCTCGTGTCGTACACGGATATCTATTTCCTTAAATACTCTTATAGTGGGTGTTATAAATCTATATTCTGTTCTAGTATTCCATTAGCTTCATCCATGTGAGTTCTTCAGAGCTATATACCCTTATACAGTAGCATGATTAGCCTAGAATTATTTTATTTAATTAGCCTAGAATTATTTTCATGCCACTAACATCGTTTTCTCCCCGCCTGGTGCTCTTGTTTCTACTTCTTCTCTGGATAAATAACTACCTTCTGCTTTAAGTATCATTTTCAATTGGTCCTTTTGTAGTTTCTCTTAGTGATTACTTTTTGCTCATTGCTATCTTTCGCCTTAATTGTTATTTTAAGTTCATGTTCAATCGACATTTCTTATGTTGTTTTCTTATCTAATGATCATAAGTTATTTTCTCTTTATCTCTTATAGCTATCTATTCCAAGAGCGAGCGTATTTCATTTTCAATCGCATTTTTATGTTATTCTTTGATAACCTTTTTGTTTTTCTTGGCCCATAGGATTTCATTTTCTTTTTGTTCAGTAATTTTAAACTATCTAATGCTTAATTAGCTCAAGTCACGATGTCAGAGTTACGTCTCACAAATTCTGCTTATATAAATGTTAACTACCTTTCGAGTTCTTTATCACTCTTTGTGGCAGGCTTTTGTGCTTCTTCATGCTTTGATAAGAAGGCCAGATCTGACACTGCTGACCTTTCATCTAAACTGAAACACTTCTTTTTCAATAAACTTTCGTCTAACATTGCAATTTGACTTAGAACCAGCAGCTTTTTTCCACCAAAAAGCTCGAATGTTAAAATCCCTCACTTATATTGTGGCTATGGCTTAAACAGGTGGAACACTTCCAATATCCACATCTATGGTGGAGAGGTCTGGTAAATCAGATGAACTTGTGAAGGGGGAGGAGGCGATAGGATATGGAGGGGAAGGGGTGGTCATGACCCCCCTGCAGCAGCAGCTGCTGGATCACTGGCAGCAGCAGCTGCTGCAGCACAAACAGCAGTTGGCACAGCGCCAGCAGCTCTCCAACAATCCTACCACACAGCAAATGACCACAGCTGCTGTTAGAATGCAGTCAGCCAACCCGTGGACAGAAGACGTGCAAAATTCCCCAGAATATGGTGACATTGGTATCTCTATAGTACGCCTTCATAAATCCAATAGAAGTTCAAGTTTGGATTCAGCTGATTCACCCAACAGAGTCACTGGTGCCAACGAAAAACTGAAGAATAGTTTACAGTTTGGCCTAAAAAGCCAGGTTCATAGAACTATTGGGTCTCGAAAGTTTTCTGAAACTATTGAAACTAGGAAATTATCAGAGACTGCTGAAACTAGAAAGTCGTCTGAGACTGAGGTTATAATTGAAAACATATCAGAGCCTAAAAGCAACCAAGAGATTCGAGTGCCTTTATCAGTTCTTGCCAAATCTGCTAGCAGGACAACAACTTTAACAACTACAGCTTCACAGGATGGTGATACTTCTGTGGAGATTAGTGACTTAAAGAAAAGAGTGATTGCAGACGTTTTAGGTAAGACTTGTCAGCATGATGCTTGGAATGATTTCTGGGATAGACTTGGCTTTCTGGAATTTTCTGCATTGGATGTGGGAAAACGTTTATTTGCCTGCCTGCTAGATTAAATCTTCTGTAAGCCTTTCTTGCGGTTTGTGAACATTTTTAACCTTAATGGTGAAGTACATTCTTATGTCTTGTTTACAATTGGTAGCTCAGATATTGCTATGGTAGCTTACATGCGCCTGCTAGATGAAATAGTTTTTTGCTCCTTTCTTTCTATTTCTTGCACATTGGAATGTAAAACTAAGTATCTACCAATTTTCTTTTTCAATTTGGACTATTGGTAGTTTGGGTATTGCTTGGTGTTTTAATCTGCTTGTGATAGTAAATATTATTCTTGATAGTATAACTTTTGCATTGATAGTTTGGCTTTACAAAATTTTGGTAATTTGATTTTGTAAATTAAGTATGCCATCTCTTCCAACATTATTTCATTGATCTTCTTTCTTTTATATTTTATGACCTGCATTTCTTGTTTATCCCTATATTGCTTGGTGCAATAGATTTGCATTTATGTCCATCATACATGTAAACTATTGATTCACATTTTGGTTGTATGGTGTCACTTATTTTTTCTACTTCATTGAAGTATGATTTCCCTCTGCATTCTTTGTGCAGTATTCTACAGTGCAGTTTTCTGGTTTCATTTTCTCGTGTAAGCTACTGCACGATATTTGGATTGAATTCTTGTGACTGTCAAATATTCGGCCAAATTTGTATCGGCTTGTTGTTGACTTATTTTGGTTTTACTGTGGTGTTGCCTATGCTTGCAATTCTGGTGCATTAATATCCTGGTTTAGGTTAATATGACTGACATCTTGCTTTTTTATAATTATGTCCACCTCTGTGCTTGGTTGTCGAAGGAGTGGATGAGCTGTTTTGTATCTATTGATGCGTAGCTCTTGATTCTCTGTACAGATTTTTATTATTGTTTATCATATGTTTTGTCATTGCTTTTGTGTGTTCTAAGTGTTCTCAATTGTATTCTGGGATAAATTTAAGTTGTTTGTGGAAAAGGCCAATAGTCTAGCAGCTACCGATTGCCAGTTACGTCTGCTACTTTTATATCGATTCAAGATTTCTAAGTGAGATCGTGCATTTATCATTTTCCTAGATGGATTTACAAGAAACTACAAACCAGATTTTGCTAACTGCCGTTGTCCATGACAACATCGAGCACATAGAGCACTGTTCCTCTAAGCTATGAGTGTGTGACCAGCTAGTGTGGCTCTTGAAAATAATTCGCAAGCTATTCGGAATAAATGCTATGACTTTACCTAGTTTGAATATAAAGCATTGGAATCCTACTGAGCTCGATGAAGATATGTCTAGTATATAACAATGTAAACTTTCTGTGCACGTTAATCTAGCATAAGGGGATAGTATAGGGGGAATCTAGCATATAGGGGATATTTGATCAGGAAGCATCGGATGTTTGTCTGAGACCCATTCCGCGCTCTATGCAGGGTTTTTATAACCATCTCACTTGTACGTCCGAGATTTTCCTCTCTGATCGGCTCCAAAATGAGTTGAACTCCTGACGTCATGTTCTAATGTCCACGATGCCACTACTAAGCCAGCAAGACATCTGACATTATATACTGCACATAATTATTAAGACTTTATCTACATGTATATAGAATTTGCTGTTTCTCGCATGATTGAACTTACGCAGCTATCTCGTACCTATTTTTAATTTCTGTAGTTTTTCTTCAGTTCCTAATCAAATACTGATCAAGTTATCAAATTTACTGCTGTGGGTTTTATCGGGCTATCTGTATTCTGATAGGTAGAGTTGAGTATGTTTACTGTCAAGGTTCAGACCCTTCAGAAGCACAAGGCTTCTCATCAAGACATCTTAATACAATCGAGCACTACCGTCACAAAGATTGGGGTTATTATAGGTTTACTCCACAAAGCGATCTGCAGTCTATTACAGACTGCCGTGTCAGAGTTGCATTTACTTGCAACTCAGAGTTTTTGGTACTTATCTGTTATCTCACTCCCAACAAAATTTATTCATTAGGGTTAAAGTTAGAGAGATACCCTAACCCTAATCCTAACAAATAAATTTGTTGGGAGTGAGATAGCAGGCAGATAGGCTACCCATTTCTCATTAAACATTGATTGTCACATTATATAATTTTTAATTTTTTTATCGTATTTAGTTTTATGTTTCTCACGAATTCCTTGAATAAGAACACCATTTCTATCATTTAGTTGTTTTTATAATACATGTGTGTTGCTGTGGCTATAATATGATGATTCTTGCTGGTTGCCTATTATTTCATTAATTCAAATATCATGAAAATAGATGAACCTTTATAAAGAATCATGCAATCAGTGAAATCACTGATCTAGAATACCTGTGTAATACAGATCTTGATTTACACGATGTGCAATTGTGCATACAATAATTGTTACTTGCACATCGTGTATGCATCGTATGACCTATTAGATTTTATACCAGTTGTTATTTTGGTGTATTTTTAGTATATTAAAGGTTTTTACTAGCCTATATAATATATGCCGTGTTGGATCCGGGAAAATTGAGAATAGACAAACACCAAAAGCTGCACGTATGAGCCAATTAACACTATCACTGATGAAGGCCACCTGAGAAGCCATCATTTCTCCTCGAACTGATGCACTGTTTTGCGTGTGATAAAGGCAACTTGTTGGATTGATCAATGGTGTGCTCATTAATGAGCGAGAATGAAGATTGTGTTTGAATTTGTATCTTAGACCTGCCATTTGGCCGAGCACTGGATAGCTAGATAGATACTTGTATATATGTATGGCGCTGGGACAGGCACCATCTTAGATCTGCAACCAAGAACGACCTTGGCATTCCTTGAACACACTCTATCAACTAAGTCCACGTACATTCGCTATTGTTGGTTTGGCTGTTTGGAATTCATAACCTAGTCAGAGACAATCACTGTTTGTATTCGTGTAAACTGTAACAACTTATAGATCTATTTAAACTGGTTTACAGCATATATTTGAACGCACAGCGCTTCTAAGATACCTGTATGTAGTTCTACACACTTATAAAATATCAGATTGTATTGTATTATATTGTATTGTACAGGCATAGACAAGATGACTGAGACAGCCCCAGCATCAGCTGTTCATGCTGACTCAACACTTGGCGCTCTGCCAGCTCTGGATGCTGACTCATCACTTGGCGCTGTGCCAGGTCTGGGTGACTCCTCACCTGTCACTCATGCTGACGTGTCTCCGCCCCCTATAGGCAGATCTGGCTATGTGGGTGGAGAGAGGGCGGAGCCAAGAGGTAGATCAGCTGATAGTGGGCCTGAGGGCATGTCTGAGGGAGAGGGGGAGGGGCTTACAGCAGCTGCTACAGCAGCTGAGGGGTCGAGGGCTAACAGCAGAGTTGCAGCTATGGTTAGTGGCTGGAATGATAAAACCAATCTAAATCATAGGTCATAATCTGTTTTTCAAAAAAGCATCAATGTCAAGTCTGTGTATCTAGATGTCTTTTTGTTTAAGTTTAATGTTTAATTCAAACAACCAAACGTAACTCCGTACCAGCTTCATGTATAGCTGGTTGAATCATAAATACCCAATAAAACTGATCAAAGATAAATATTGTATGTCTAAAATAAAGTATAAAGCCGAATTTAACGTCAGTTTCTCGGCCTAACAGCTGCATAACTGACGGGTTTAACATACTGTTATCATTATGATGCTGTAATCTGGTATACATATAATAAAAATAAACCACCTCAGAAACCTAGATTTTCCTTGAACAAAGGCATCATTTTACGTGTGAAACAGGAAAAGTCTGTGTGATGAGACGGACTTATTGGGTAACCGATAACTGCAAGTGTTTCGTAACAGCCGACTAACGCAGATACTGAGAAAAGAAATGGCCCCCAAGCAGTTGTGATATAGAAAAACTATATAGAAGCAAAGTTGGTGAAACTTTCCGTAGGCTATATCTGTCATTTCAAACATACGTTTCAGACATTGGTTCAAACAATAAATCTCAATTCACTTCCTCCCGTGCATCGCCGGGTATCCCAGCTAGTTATAATATTTAATTTACCACCCAGGGCATTAAAAATAAAAATAATAATAGTAATAATAATAATTTAATTAATTGTATAATGATATATCTTCATCAGATATAGAAATTAACTTAAAATTGTTATTGTCTGAATGTAATTAGAGGCTGCAATACCATGATTGCACTTTTGCTTTTTCTATAATTCTGTCACCCCTCTTGATGGTGTCACCCAGGTGCCCTGGGCACCCCCCCCCCCACTAGCTACGCCCCTGGGGCAGATCACTTTACCATGCAATGCAAGTATATATATCTATAAGACCTATATTGTATTGTATTGTAGTTTATTGTATTGAATTGTATGCGCTAGTATCAATTGTATTGTATTGTATTGCACTCAGGTTTCTATCCCCCCCCCCTGCTAGTCCCACAGGTCCCATGCAGTGGTATCGTATTGTATTGCATTGTATTGCACACAGGTATCTATACCCCCCGCCAGTCCCACAGGTTCCATACAGTCAGCCCTGTCCAGCATGTCACTCAGTTCTGATAGGTCAGGCTTCAGCAGACGTTCTAACACTGCCTGGGTAGCTACTACTGATTGGGTTAATATCTATGCAGTTACTTAGTCTGCTTGAGACGTCCCTGACATTGTCTATGTGTGAGGAACCGGATGTTAAATCCTTATTGTATTGTATCTCTTATTATAAAATCTACCTGTGTTGGATCCGGGAAATTTAAGAATAGACAACTGAAAACTCCACATGT